>BGPT01003418.1:21157-36145 GCA_003297045.1 Symbiodinium sp. clade C Y103 | reverse complement strand
GGTTCTTCTGCAAACAATTACGGCAAAGTTTCTCCAGGTTGATGTCCAAATATGTCCAGACAAGGAATTTATGTACATGACATGCTGTGTGAACCAATTTTTCAATTTGCCTTCGAAATTGCAACATAACACACGTGGAATTGTAATGCTGTGTGGTGGTCTATTTCTCTCGCTAATTTCAATCTACAAGGTCTATGCCTGCATGATACAGAAACGACTAGCTCCTTCCCTCGATCAACACCTCCAACCACAACAGTATGGCTTCCATGCCAATCATTCTCTCTCCACCTTCCTTTTCCTCCTCCGTCGTCTCACCGAAATCTTTGAACATCACTCCATCTCTCTTTCCATTCTCTTTCTTACCTTNTCCACCTTCCTTTTCCTCCTCCGTCGTCTCACCGAAATCTTTGAACATCACTCCATCTCTCTTTCCATTCTCTTTCTTACCTTGACTGGTCTCAAGCAACTGACTCCATTGGCCATCCACATCTTGCCGCTGCCCTTCGGAATCGCAGATGTGGCATCCCCTCCCTCGTCCAAGCCATTCTGGCCCTCTACCACCAAGGCAAATGTTTTGTCTCTGATCAGCGCTCCACTTCCTCGCTCTTTCACCTCCAAAGAGGCAANCTCCCTCGTCCAAGCCATTCTGGCCCTCTACCACCAAGGCAAATGTTTTGTCTCTGATCAGCGCTCCACTTCCTCGCTCTTTCACCTCCAAAGAGGCAAGCAGACATAACCACCCCACCAGGAGTTGGTTCCGGAAAGGGATCCGAGGATGGAAACATGAAAGACGGCGGAGAGACTTCCGAAGAATGGTGGCAGATGGAACTTCAANTCCAAAGTACGGCGAAGTTTCTACAGGTTGATGTCCAAACACGTACAAACAAGGAATTTACGTATGCGTGAAATGTTGTGTGTAAACCAATTCTCCAATTTGGCTCTAAAAACTGCATTGAAACACCTGCAGTGTGCAGCGCTGTGCGTTGATCGCAGCGCTCAGGCCAGACGCCGTTGGATCTTGCAAGACAGCACCGCCACAATGAAGTGGCGAGGCTTTTGGAGGGTGCCGAATCTTGGCTGCAGGAGCATTGTGCAAAACTGAGCGATTTGTGGTTTGATTTTCGAGAACAGGGCTCCAGACCAAAGATGGAAGGCATGAATCAAAGCATTGTCCAGTGGTGTATGATAGAAATTTGTGACATGTTTAGCAAGTTGAACATCTGACATTTGGGATGTTCAGCAACAAGCATAGGACATGTGATTTTTGCTCCAAAATTATAGGACCGGATAACCCCACATGTCAACTTCTTCCAGTACACAGTAACAGAAGTGTAAAGAGCAGATGGCCACAATAGAAGAGAGGAAGGGGAAGTGTGCAAACGCTGTGTATGACAGAGGTGTGTGCCTGTGCGGATATGTATATGTATGTGTGTGTGCGTGTATGTATGTGTGGGTTTTTGTTGTGTGTGTGTGTGTGTGTAGTGTGCGTTGTGTGTGTTGAGTGTGTTGTGTGTGTGTGTTGTGAATGTTATATTCCTAGTGTGTGTTGTGTGTCTCGAGTGTATTGTGTGTGTGTGTGTTGTGTGTGTGTGTGTGTTGTGTGTGTGTGTGTTGTGTGTGTATGTGTGTGTATTGAGTGTGTGTGGTGTGTGTGTGTGTGGGTGCTGGTGTATGTGCGTGTGTGTGTGTGTGTGTGTCTGTTGGTGTGTGTGTGTGTGTGGGTGTGTGGGTGGTGTGTGGCCTCGCACAATCTTGCCCTCCGCCAGGACATGCGGCGAAGGGCTTTTTGTGCGTGGCTTTTGTGCATATGTCCCACACAGCGCAGTGCAGACCATCATGAAAGCGGATGGTTTGTGACTGGCGTGTGGGGGATACGCGCGTGAATGTATGTACGTATGTATGCACGCATGTATGTACGTATGTATGTATGTGTGCGCGCGTGGGCGACTGCTCGAACATGAAGACGAGAACCTGGCAGCGATGCGACAGGAGAAGAGCAACAGAATGTGAGTTTGTTACGGTGAAGTGAAGCACGCGAGCGACAAACTTTGCGCTCATTTTTCTTCATCCTCGAAGCTGTCCGTAAGGTAAATTTTTCCACTGATCCACTGCTGTGCAGCACACGTAAGAGCGCAATGTGACAAGCCTTGACAGCTGAGAAATAAGATGTTCGCACGGCGCGTTCATCTGTACTTGCGCTTTCCACTGATCGGACGTGACGTGCACACTCGATAGAGGTCAAATAGTCGACCACGTGCCAGTGGCTATGTTGAGATGCGACAGTGCGAGGTGTGCTACCATCGCATGTTTGCTCGATCGCTGCCCTTGCTTCAACCATACACCGGACAATTTGTAGAGCGCCACGGAAGGCTGCAATCCAGAGCGGAGATTGTCCAAGTCTATCAGACTGATTTGCGTTGCATCCGCTTTCAACCAGATAATGGACGATGGGCTCATGTCGTTCATGACATGCAATCAACAGTGGCGTTTCGCCGTCACGGTTTGGACGATCTTTTTCTGCGCCTCTTTCAACCAGATGGCGCACAATGTTCAAATGGCCAGCTTCAGTTGCAACATGCAGTGCCGTGTCGCCTGCATCGTCTGCTGCATTGATGTTTGCCTCGGCTTCAAGCAAACGACGGACCCGATCGAAGTGGTGTCTTTCAGCAGCAACAGATTTCGGCTTCTGTCCTTTTGCGGTGCATAGCTCGAGATCAGCACGTGCCTCCAGCAATAGTTCCACACTTTCGATATCACCGGTGTCGGCCGCGATCGTCAGACATGCTGGTACGTGGAAGATATATTCAGAAATCCAATCGATGTGCACAGCATTTTGCAGCAGCTTCTCTAAAGCAGAGATGTCGCGTCGAAGACCAGCTTCCATCATCTCTTGGATTTCATCTTCATCAGGGAAACGAAGTTTCACCACCAGTACCCGGATTTTTTTCTGGAGCTGTTCCAAGAACTTCATCATCTTGCATCTCCTCAGATCTCTCCTCCAAAAATAATTTCTGTCTGAATCTCGAGGCACCAGCCCGTGCCGCCAGAAACTGCTTCAAAGCCAGTATGGGTTTTCCGACGAATTCACTGGGGTCGAGTACTGCGAGCGTCTCACCGGACACAAACCAGCAGACTTCCATGGCCGCGCCGCTGATGCATAAACACGTACAGTTTCACAGGTTGCTGCGTTACGGTCGTTGAGAGGAGTTGCAATGAGAACTTTCAACCGTAAAAGCTGATGCATGTTTTGCTGTCAATGCGACATTAGTGCGTTTGATAAACAGAAACAGCAGCTGGTTATGACGTCGGCACACGACTGCCATAAATTGATGGGGTGCATCCAAGAATTTTTGCACTGCAGCTTCCTGCCAGCCCCTTTGGGCTCTGCTTTGATGTGCCCCCACGGCGGGTCGACAGCAAGGCATCGGGTCACCACAGGCTTCCTACCATGGCAGCTTGCATCCGATTCATCTCGGCGTCGATGCCTGGAGCACGATGAAGACGGAAAAGTACACGACAGAGGAATGCAAACATATCTCGGAGCAGACATCTGGTACCTTGTTGAGCAAAGTGAGTGGGCAAAATGACACCAGATTTGTCATGTACGATGCAGTCTCGCGGTCTCTTGTTCGATGTCTCCCCACGGCGGGTTGACAACAAATCAGTGGATGTCTACAGGCTCCCTGATTCCGCCTCGCACGGTGCTGCTTTCTTGCACTTTGTGCAAGAATCAATCAGCCATTGATCGGTGTCAGCTTTGACGGACGCGCCACCGAGAACTTGCAGGCCCACCACTTCAAACACGGTCTCCAGCTTGCGCAACTGCCCCGGTACGATGGCGCCTACCAATGCGCTCAGGGAGGACGGCCTGGCGGCGCAGCCGATCCAATCCTTCACTGGAATCTCGGTCAACATACGACAATTGTCCTTGTGCGCCAGCTCATTTTTCCTTCGGTGGAGAAGTAAAANTGGCGGCGCAGCCGATCCAATCCTTCACTGGAATCTCGGTCAACATACGACAATTGTCCTTGTGCGCCAGCTCATTTTTCCTTCGGTGGAGAAGTAAAACGATGGAGGTGGAAGTTTGTGGTCCGACCAGGCAATCCAAAGCTGATGCAGAAGAAGATTGTCGTCNCCAGCTCATTTTTCCTTCGGTGGAGAAGTAAAACGATGGAGGTGGAAGTTTGTGGTCCGACCAGGCAATCCAAAGCTGATGCAGAAGAAGATTGTCGTCCACAACATTTCAAAACATCCATACTTAAAATGACCTCATTTCATGAATCGGTAGCGTCACGTACTCAATGTGCACGACCTGCTGGCTATTGTGGTTCTTCACAGTTGGCGACAATCTCCTTCTGCATCAGCTTTGGATTGCCTGGTCGGACCACAAACTTTATCCTCGCCTAGGCCTAATCAAGTCGCAAGACAATTGTGTTTTTTTTGTTTGCTGCTGTTCCCTTTGCCGTCAATGATGGTTGGGCACTAGCTGCCCATGAACCAAAGGAAGCATGCAAAATGAACTTGCAAACCCGCACAATAAAAATAGACCATGCAGCAAAGCACAATGAACATCACAATGCAGCCATAGCAAGAGCCACGCCTCCATGGTCGATTCTCATCCACAGTGAAGGCACAAAGAGTAAGTTGTGTGTGGGTGCATTGTGTTTGCTGCTATATTCCCTTTGCCGTCAATGATGGTTGGGCACTAGCTGCGCATGAACCAAAGGAAGCATGCAAAAATGTCTGCGAAAGTAAGTTGTGAGTAAGTGCGTTGTGTTTGCTGCTGTTCCCTTTGCCGTCAATGATGGTTAGGCACTAGCTGCGCATGAACCAAAGGAAGCATGCAAAATGAACTTGCAAACCCGCACAGAAAATATACCATGCAGCAAAGCACAATGAACATCACAATGCAGCCATAGCAAGAGCCACGCCTCCATGGTCGATTCTCAGCCACAGTGAAGGCGCAAAGTCAAAGTCGATGTCAATTGTATGTGAAAGTTGTGTTTGCTGCTGTTCCTTTTGACCAGACCCAGCCCAGTGCCGTAAGTGCCACGCCTGCCACACAAAGTGAAGGTTCGTGTCGCCAAGTGCCACGGCTGCCACACAAAACGAAGGTCCATGTCACCAAGTGCCACGCCTGCCAGACAGAATGAAGCGGCGTCCCCGCGAACCAAGCGCGTCACCAGACCCAGCCTTAAGTGCCACGCCTGCCACACAAAACGAAGGTCTCCCCGGAAACCAAGCGCGTCACCAGACCCAGCCCGGTCCCGCTAGTGCCACGCCTGCCACACAAAGTGAAGGTTCGTGTCGCCAAGTGCCACGCCTGCCACACAAAACGAAGGTCCATGCCACCAAGTGCCACGCCTGCCAGACAGAATGAAGCGGCGTCCCCGGGAACCAAGCGCGTCACCAGACCCAGCCCAGTGTCTTAAGTGCCACGCCTGCCACACAAAACGAAGGTCCATGTCACCAAGTGCCACGCCTGCCAGGCAGAATGAGGCGGCGTCCCCGCGAACCAAGCGCGTCACCAGATCCAGCCCAGTGCCGTAAGTGCCACGCCTGCCACACAAAGGGAAGGTTCATGTCGCCAAGTGGCATTTTTGCCACACAAATCGAAGGTCCATGTCACCAAGCGCCACGCCTGCCAGGCAGAATGAGGCGGCGTCCCCGGGAACCAAGCGCGTCACCAGACCCACCCCAGTGCCGTAAGTGCCACGCCTGCCACACAAANGCCACGCCTGCCAGGCAGAATGAGGCGGCGTCCCCGGGAACCAAGCGCGTCACCAGACCCACCCCAGTGCCGTAAGTGCCACGCCTGCCACACAAAGAGAAAGTTCATGTCTTAAGTGCCATGCCTGCCACACAAAACGAAGGTCCATGTCACCAAGTGCCACCCCTGCCAGGCAGAATGAGGCGGCGTTATCGGGAAGCAAGCGCGTCACCAGACCCAGCCCAGTGCCGTAAGTGCCACGCCTGCCACACAAAGGGAAGGTTCATGTCGCCAAGTGCCACGCCTGCCACACAAAACGAAGGTCCATGTCACCAAGTGCCACGCCTGCCAGGCAGAATGAGGCGGCGTCCCCGGGAACCAAGCGCGTCACCAGACCCACCCCAGTGCCGTAAGTGCCACGCCTGCCACACAAAGAGNAGCGCCACGCCTGCCAGGCAGAATGAGGCGGCGTCCCCGGGAACCAAGCGCGTCACCAGACCCACCCCAGTGCCGTAAGTGCCACGCCTGCCACACAAAACGAAGGGTCCATGTCGCCAAGCGCCACGCCTGCCACGCCTGCCACACAATGTGTGCTGTCAAGTTGTGTGTGCGTAAGTTGTCCACGCCTGCCACACAATGTGTGCTGTCAAGTTGTGTGTGTGTGTGCGTAAGTTGTGTGTGATCAAGTTGTGTGTCGTCAAGTTGTGTGTGAGTAAGTTGTGTGTGAGTAAGTTGTGTGTGATCAAGTTGTATGTGAGTAAGTTGTGTGTGAGTAAGTTGTGTGTGATCAAGTTGTGTGTGAGTAAGTTGTGTGTGAGCAAGTTGTGTGTCGTCAAGTTGTGTGTGATCAAGTTGTGTGTCGTCAAGTTGTGTGTGAGTAAGTTGTGTGTGAGTAAGTTGTGTGTGAGTAAGTTGTGTGTGAGCAAGTTGTGTGTGATCAAGTTGTGTGTGAGTAAGTTGTATGTGAGCAAGTTGTGTGTCGTCAAGTTGTGTGTGATCAAGTTGTGTGTTGTCAAGTTGTGTGTGAGTAAGTTGTATGTGATCAAGTTGTGTGTTGTCAAGTTGTGTGTGGGTAAGTTGTGTGCTGTCAAGTTGTGTGTTGTCAAGTTGTATGTGATCAAGTTGTGTGTGTGATCAAGTTGTGTGCTGTCAAGTTGTGTGTGAGTAAGTTGTATGTGATCAAGTTGTGTGTCGTCAAATTGTGTGTGAGTAAGTTGTGTGTGAGTAAGTTGTGTGTGATCAAGTTGTGTGTTGTCAGGTTGTATGTGAGTAAGTTGTGTGTGAGTAAGTTGTGTGCGATCAAGTTGTGTGTTGTCAAGGTGTGTGTTGGCAAGTTGTGTGTGAGGAAGTGGGTGTGAGTAAGTTGTGTGTCAGGCTGTGTGTGTGATCAAGTTGTTGTGAGTAAGTTGTATGTGATCAAGTTTGTGTGTTGTCAAGTTGTGTGTCATCAAGTTTGTGTGTTGACAAGTTGTGTGCTGACAAGTTGTGAGTGAGTAAGTGAGTTGTGTGTGAGTAAGTGGATGTGTGTGATGTGTGTGTGAGGGACTGGCGGCGGGAGGACGGAGGGACGGGCGACGGGTGCACAACAAAAAACAACAACCCCACACAAAGATGTGGGGAAAAAAAATCGCATTCATGCGTGAACCAGTGCAACATTTTTGTTCTGCAGCCAAAACTCATGTGGTGACATGAGTGACGGATTGCATGTCAAGCAGAGCAGCATGAGGCTACTGGCAAGGCGAGGCCGTGTCGTTTTAGAATCTGGAGGGGTCCAAACCATGAGAAAGAGAGGGAGCCTGTTTTGGATGTTTCTTNCTGGCAAGGCGAGGCCGTGTCGTTTTAGAATCTGGAGGGGTCCAAACCATGAGAAAGAGAGGGAGCCTGTTTTGGATGTTTCTTTCTGAACGCATGTGTTTTTTTGCTCCGTATTGCCACGCTTTCCCTTGTGGGCTTGGAGTTTTGAACATGTTTGCAACCTTACAAAGTCAGCTTGAAACACACGCCGTGCCCCACACAAGATGAGCAAATCCACCCCAGCGCACGCGTCCAAGATTCCAAGACCAAACCTTTTGTACGTTCCCTCTGATGCCCTCTGGTTTGCACGAAGTGTTTGAGCATCCTCGAACACCAGGGTAGGAGACGGGTGACTCACCCCTCGCCCGTCTTCTTGTTGGAGGCTCTTGTTTCAAGATTTTTTGGGAGCTGTTTCGATGGGCAAGGCGGCCATCCTCAACGTCAACATGCTGAAGCACAACCACACACTATCTTCTCGAAGTGGCATCAACTCGACCATTGTTTTTTGACGTTTTTAGATCGCCATTGTTTCGTGCAGGTCTTAGGTTTTCGATTCCGACTCACCCATTGTTGCTCCAAAATTGCCAAGCTGGTGGGACGCAGAACAATGGGCCCCTCTTTGCGAAGGGTGCCCCCTTCAGTGCAGTATTTCGCACTTCCACCTGTGCAAGCTCAAAACCTGTGCAAGTTCTTTGTTCAATTCACAGGTTCCGCGTCACACCGCAATTGCAAGGCAAGACCTTGGTGAAACTGGCAGAAACTGTTCAAATGTTGGACGGATCAGCTCTTTTTTGTCTTCGCTTGCAGCCTGTGCATGTGAATCTTGAGGTTTTTGTTTTTTTTGTTTGGTATCGCAATTGCTGGATGTATAATGGCTTCCCCCAGAGTCTGGAAGTTTCCATGCGGTGTCTTTTTCATGTCTGTCAGCATTTTGGTTTTGAAATGCTATTGGCCGCTTGGTTGTTCAGGGTCATACTCAAGATGACATTGTTTTAAATATTTTTAAATTAAAGCATGTTTCCACTCTTGCAGGGCCCAACATGTGGTTCAAAGCGCTGCCCTTGTTGCCGACCCAGCGGATTTTGATGTTTCTGTGTTTGACACTCGCCACTGTAGTGCGAAGTCTGCAATCTTGGAGGTGTTGAAGAAACACGTGTCACTGGTGACTCTCTGCATCCGGCTGTCTGTGTGCCGAGTGATTTGATGACTTTCTTGGGCTTCCTATCTCATAATGTCATAATTTCGATGACGCTCCTGATGGTCTGGGGTCGGAGTTGAGATTTCCTCTGCTTTGGACACGCCTTGGACCGGTACATGTTTCATCTGATTGATATCACTTCCTGTGAGCAGCAGTCCTGCAATGAGACATCTTTGGTTGAGATCCAGCCCCTTGCAGAAGTGTATGGACAGGCCGCACAGCCACATGAAGGATACCAAGTTTGAAGCCAAGTCGGAGATGGGGCCAGGGTACTTTCTGCCTCTTTTGTCGGTAGGTGGTTGGATTTTAGATACCTTTGATGAAGTTGCCTGGTTAGATTTTGCTTCCTTCTGAGTGTGAGTTAGCGCACGCGTTCAACCGATCTTGCTCAGGTTGTTCCGCCACGCGCAGTGGTGCAGGCAGTTGCGGCTCAACTTCTGCACTGTTTACAATTTCGAAAGGGTTCATTGGGGTTGGCAACGCGTTGTTACATTTTTCTACCTTGGCGCTTTCTTCGCCAGAGTCCAACTGTTGCTTCATGAGCGTTTATAAGCCTATGAGCCTTCTGAATCTAGAAGATGCATCACGATTCTTAAGATATTGCCGACGCATTCCATTCTTCAATTGGGCGCTTGGAAGCCCCAGAGGCAAGAAGTGGAAACCATTTGCGTAACTTGAGACGTTGCTTTCCCACACAGCGTTTTGTTCTAGTTTTGAAAGCTGGAATTTGAAGGATTTGACGCTTTGTTTTTTCGCTGCATTCTCTGTCCCCGATTTGGGATGGGCCCGATCCCAGCCTCGCACCGGCTCCTTCTCGGAGCGCAAAGCACATGCCAGGCGACAGGAAGTGCAGATCCGACGCAGAAGAGCCCACAGGTGCGCAGCCCAGTTGATATCTGATGTAGTTTCTGCGGAAACATGTTGCGCCACTTG
The DNA here is from genome assembly GCA_003297045.1 of Symbiodinium sp. clade C Y103. Taxonomy (NCBI): domain Eukaryota; class Dinophyceae; order Suessiales; family Symbiodiniaceae; genus Cladocopium; species Cladocopium sp. clade C. The sequence continues at coordinate 26,510 of BGPT01003418.1, read as the reverse complement.
CGTCGTGTGCAGTGGGTTGCATCGATAGTGCAAGCAGGTTTGCATGTGTTGTCACGCAGAGTGTCTGGCAAACCACTAGTTGATGGCCGTCAGACCAACATGTTGACTGTCCTTTTGATGGCAACATATTTGCGCTTTGATTTTCGAGAACAGGGCTCCAGACCAAAGATGGAAGTCATGAATCGAAGCATTGTCCAGTGGTGTATGTATAGTTTGAAACACATTCTGCAAGCTGAGCATCTGACATTTGAGATAGTGAATATGACCGATATCGGTCTTGTAGCTTTCCATCAGTGCCCGCGTGGCCAATGCAGAGCATTCATACCGCATTTTGCCCATGTTCGGTGTAGGGCCTTGCAGGCCGCATAAGAAAAGTCTGAGTTCCGAAAACACCATGATATTGACATGGTACTGGTCGCTCGGTTGCTAGGAGTCTCACTCAAGATGATCTTAAATTTTCAAAGCATTGTTCCATTTCGGCAGGGCGGGCATTCGGTTCAAAGTGCTGTCCTTCTTGTTGGGATTGCAGCCTGGCCCCACCTGATCCCACCTGGTGCCGTCTCTGCATCGAAGCAGACCACATGCCAGGTGACTGGAAATGTAGGCGCAGCCCAGAAGAGCCCACAGAAGCAGCAGGTGCCCGGGCATTGTGATGTTTCGAACAGCTCGATGTTTCCCAGATCCTTTTTCCCAAGCAGATTCTGTTTCGGGGTTCTCAATGCTTTCTATAGTGTGTACGCGGCTAGCGCAAACAGGTTTGGACATGTCGTGGATCAGAATATCTCCTGGCAAATGCCATTACAATCATTGGGTTTCCATCAGTCTAGTCTAGCATGTCGAACGCCATATTTGAGGTGACATGTGTTGACCAAATCAATACCACGTTCACCCAAGGTCCAAGGTCCTATATTTTCGTTCTGAACGACATCCTGTGAGGAAAGATACCCAAACAGTGTCGGTTGGGGGAAGGGCTTTGGAAAAGACATCATTATCATCCGCTCTCCAGTCACGGTAAAAATGGTCAGCCGCAGAGGCAGCCAGAACGAAGGAGGAAGAGAGGTTGGCAAAGGAAGAAGCTGCCAGAAAGGAGGAGGCCAAAGATGAAAATCATGAATCAAAACACTGTCCAGCGGCGCATGTACATTTTGAAACATGTTCGGCGACTTGAACATCAGACATTTGGGATATTCGACATGATATAGGATATTCATACGTATTATATACATGATATGTGATTTCTGTTCCAACAAGAAGGTGAACGATTCATACGTGAGCTAGTCCAGTACTTTCATCCTACAGCCACAAGCCGGTGGTGACATGAATGAAATGTTGCATGATAAGCACTGTAGCATGAGGCCGCTGCCAAGGCGAGGTTGCGTCATTTTGGAGTTTGGAAGTCCAACCCACGTCTCAGAGAGAAGAGCATGTTTTTTCCTGCTTGTCTCGCCTTCTTTGCCTTTCGTTTAGAGCTCATAGGAAAAAGTTGACATGTGGGGTTTATCCGGTCCTTTGATTTTTTGACGCTTGTGCTTTGTGGGCTTGGAGTTTTGAACATGTTTGCAACTTTCGAGCAAATCCATCCACAGCAAACCGGAGGAAACCCAAACAAAAGTGCAAGCTTGACGCGCGCGCCTCCAAGATTCCAAGACCACACCTCGCGTCCGTTCCCTCTGAGAAGACAGTTTTCACCTTCCTCGAACACCAGGGCACAAGAGGGGCGACGCTCTCACATCATGTCTTGTTGTTGGAGGCTCTTGGTTTTAAGATGCCTTAGGTGTTGTTGGGATGGGCAAGGCCATGATCAACGTCAACATGCTCAAGCAAAACAGCACACTATTTGATTATCTTCTGGAAGTGGAATCAACTCGACGCATGCTTTTTAGATCTTTTTAGATGTTATTGGGCCGCTATTGTTTGACGGTTGAACCGGATGGTGTTCGGGTTTTCGATTCTGACTCCCTTGTTGCTCCAAAGTTGCCCAGCTGTTGAGACGGATAGCGAACCCTTCTTTGCCAATGGTTCCCCCTTCTTTGCCTGTACAATTTCCTTGTTTTATNAGCTGTTGAGACGGATAGCGAACCCTTCTTTGCCAATGGTTCCCCCTTCTTTGCCTGTACAATTTCCTTGTTTTATTCACAGATTCTGCGCTGCATCGCAAGGAAAGACTTTGGCCAAATTGGCAAAATTGTTCAAATGCCAGCCCCAAACCGATGGGATTAGCTGTTCTGTGTCTTCTGCTTGTACCCTGCGCATGTGAATCTTGAAGTCCTTTGAGTTTGGTGTCGCATCTGCCGGATCCAGGATTGCTTCGCCTGAAATCTCCTTGGGGGGTCGATCTCATGTCAGCAGTTTGGTTTTGAAATGCTATTAGCCACTCGGTTGTCCAGGGTCATACGCCGTTCCATCTTAGCGGGGCCCAATAATGTGGTTCAAAGTGCTGCCTTGTTGCCGATCCATGGGATTCTGATGTTTCTGCTGTTTTTGGCATGAACTACTGACATACGAAGTCTGCTGAACAAGGAGGTCATCTTGGATGTGTTGAAGAAACACCTGTCACTGGTGGCCCTCTGTGTTGAACAGCTTCCGGCTGTCTGGGTGCTGGATGATTTGATTACCTTTTGGCGTTCCTATGTCGTTCTAGGCATGAAACACTTCGAGTTCGATGATGCTCCTGATGGTCTGGAGTTGGGTTTGCGATTTCTTGTTTTGAGGATGCCTTGGATCGGTACGTACATGTTTCATCATGCAAGTTTCATCTTTTTGGACATCACTCTCTCTAAGCTAACCCCTTTGCAGAAGTGTGTGGACAGGCTGCAAAGCCCCATGAAGGATACCAAGTTTGCAGCCAAGTCGGAGACGGGGCTTTCTGCCCTTTTTGTTGGTTGTTGGTTGGATTTTGAATACCTTTGATCAAATTGCATGGTTAGATTCTGCTTCCTTCTGAGTGTGAGTTGTGCACGCGTTCAACCAATTTTTTGTCAGGTTCCTCCACCAAGTCCGGTGGCGCAGGCAGTTGCGCTGGCTCAAGTTCTGCACTGCGCTGTTGACAATTTTGAAAGGGTTCATTCGGGTTGGCAATGGGTTGTTACATCCTTGTACACTGCCAAGGGTGCCTGTGCAGGTTTCAAATTCTGTTCAGTGACCCAAGNATTTTGAAAGGGTTCATTCGGGTTGGCAATGGGTTGTTACATCCTTGTACACTGCCAAGGGTGCCTGTGCAGGTTTCAAATTCTGTTCAGTGACCCAAGCTGCGCCCGAGTCCAACTGGGGGTCATGATTGTTCACAAGCCTTCTGAATCTAGAGGATGAGTCATGAATTTTAGAATCTTAGAATGTTGCCANCCCAAGCTGCGCCCGAGTCCAACTGGGGGTCATGATTGTTCACAAGCCTTCTGAATCTAGAGGATGAGTCATGAATTTTAGAATCTTAGAATGTTGCCAGCGCATTTAACGTGTCACTTGGGCGCTTAGAAGCGTCCGAGGCAACGAGTGGAAACACATGCAGAACGTACGACGGTGTTTTTCCTGCATAGAGTTTTATTCTATAGTTTTGAAAGATGTGATGCGTTGTGTTTCTGCTGCATTCTTTGTCCCCGATTTGGGATGGACCCGCGCCCAGCCTGGTGCCGTCTCTGCATCAAAGCAGACATGCCAGGCGACAGGAGATGACCCGACGAAGAGCCCAGAGGTACGCAGCCATTGTCATGTTTTTGGCAGCTCCGTGACCAGATTTGTTTTCCATGTTGGTCCATTGGTGACCGTTGAGNCGAAGAGCCCAGAGGTACGCAGCCATTGTCATGTTTTTGGCAGCTCCGTGACCAGATTTGTTTTCCATGTTGGTCCATTGGTGACCGTTGAGACTGTGGTCATCTGAGCCTTCAATGTCACAGTTGCCGAAGGGGGGGGGTTCATCTGTATCATTTGCTCTTTGGTCACTGTAGAACTCTTCAGCCCCACAGGAAAGATTCATACATGAATCCATGAATCGTGCATGATCTCCTGGATTTTCCCTGGTGGTGAGGATCCTGAGATACTTCAATTGCTGATATCGGTCTTGTTGCTTTCCAAACAACTTTTTGACGTTGGCAATCAGCGAGATCTCCCTAGAAAATCTGGGAAGCGTTGCAGGTGCGTTGGTTGCAATGTTTGTCGCTGAAAAATCCTTCTCCTTCCGCGTTCTTAAATTCTTTGCTGTTGCGTGAGCATCTTGACTTTGGACATGTTTTGCCGGTATAGCACTGCGTGCACTCACATCATCTCGCGTCGTCTTTTCGTTGATATTTCTTTCGATGCTGTGTTTGTTTAGACAGGAGTGAATCATNGCACTGCGTGCACTCACATCATCTCGCGTCGTCTTTTCGTTGATATTTCTTTCGATGCTGTGTTTGTTTAGACAGGAGTGAATCATACGTTCCATGGTCATTCTGGCCATCAATATGGTAGTAGTTGAGCGCCATTGAGACGGGTCATTTTCAAGTTTTCTTCTGGTTCTCTGTGACATTTTGTCATTGGGACATTTTGCATCAAGCAAAGGTCTTGGGAAAGGCTACAAACCCTTAATCGCACACCCCAACCTTAATTGCAAGCAAAACCCTTATTTGTGAAATTTGGCACGGGTGAAGACGGGGCTTGTAATGTTTCCTCCAAGTGGTCGTCGAGTGGTGGAATGTCTTCCACACAGCGCCCCCATCAGAGCGCCAGCAGGCTCAGAAAGCAGCCGACGCAGAGGAAGCTCGAAAATGTCAGGGTTCTCGGAGAGATCTCAAGGATCTTACAGGTGATCAAGTTGAGATCGTGGAGATCATCATGGATAGATGATGAGATGTCAGAACAGATCGAACATGAAAATCATAGGTCGACTGCAACTTCAGTGAGACATCTTCTGAATTTGGGCTTGAGGGGACTTGGCTGGATGCCTCATCCACTACTATAATTCAGGTGACAAGAGGATAAGACTGATAAGACATGCATCCGTACCATACACACAATGCNCCCTGATCGATGAGAAGACGGCGAAACATGTTAATAGATGGAGTACAACTTGGTATACCAAGTGAGACACCTAGTGCTACATGTCATACTCCTAGTGAGACACCAAGTGATACACTTCGGACCCTTGCAACACCAAAAGCATTCACAAGCCTATTTGATGATAAGATGCTAACACTGATGAGATTGATAAGATATACAAAAAATGACCTTGCATTGCTGTATTTTCACTTTTGAAGATGATCAGATCGATGCAGATGCCAAGTCGCACACCCTGGAGGGCATCGCTACGCCGCCCGAGGCAAAGGCGACATCGTGGAGGCGGCCAAGTGCCTCAACGTCGGCGCGGTGCGACATTTCCTCC
>BGPT01003417.1:29286-41063 GCA_003297045.1 Symbiodinium sp. clade C Y103 | reverse complement strand
TTGTTTTAATGCCATTGATGGCAAAAGAAAAAACGACTAAGGATACCAAGCAGAAAGTGCAGCAGGAAAATCTCGATCTAGCTGGTTTCTGACGGGATTTCCATCATAGAGTATTGATGATCCCCAACATGTAAAGGGTAGTGCAACCACTCCCACAATTATACATTACCATATCCACATATATGCATATGTTTCATGTGTAGTTAATGCACCTTGCCAAAAAAACACACTGGAAACAATCGCTTTCAAATCACCAACTCAACTGTATATCGCATTGTAGGCCTATCGAATATACACATATATCCATTATATCCATTATATCCATTATATCCCTATAACCCAACAAGAATGTAAATGTATTTCATACTTATCCGTATTGTATAGAATAACGCCCTAATTATATCCCGAGAACATGGTGAATTTANAACAAGAATGTAAATGTATTTCATACTTATCCGTATTGTATAGAATAACGCCCTAATTATATCCCGAGAACATGGTGAATTTATCAATCAAACACCCGTGTTTTTTTTACCTGGAGAACTTAAAATCCAACTCTCCAGCTGGGCATCCCAGGCGGAGGTGGCAAGAAAGGTGAGGACGCCCAGAACCAAGTCCTGGCATGGCGCATACTCTGGTGATGGAGAATGAAACAAACAACTTGAAAAAATGGAGTTGAAAAGATAATATTACAGTATATCAAATAGTTATATCATTATCATACATAGGATGGAAACATATGGAAACAATGGAAATATGTTTGTTGGTAAGTAACTCTAGCTATATCTAAAATGTAGTTGATCCAGAAGAAATGAGGCTGTTGCTGTTTAATCAAATGTGACATTGAGATCAAAACATATTAAAACCATCAAGATGGAGAGAGGAATCAACAAATCTGGGGAAATCCGCGCTTTTTCTTGTTCGCCAACATGGGGACAACAGTCAACGGCCGGTAAAGTCTTATGAATCCATAATGATGATTGACGAATGCAGGGCTATAATTTGCCAAAATTTGGGCAATGACCATAGAGTTCATAATCATATTTGGTGATAGGAAGAGTTTCGTCTGAGAAACACATCAAGATTCAAGAGACCTTGGGACGGGTGGGAAAAGAAGATGGTTTTTGGATCTTTGTGGGCCTTCCAATTCAGGAAATCCCCAGCACTTGCAGCCGAGACGCCGAATGTGCCAAACACCAGGTGTCAAACCTCGAACTGAGCCATGAAACCCGTTGGGTATGTCCGGGATATGACCATCAACCATGTTGATATGAAAAAAAACAAACCAGCCAAATGTGTAGTTTAATCTAAGCATCACTAAACGGTTTTGAAACATGATAGAAATGGCACACAAAGGAGATTTGATGTCGACTTGTTAACATAGCTGTGGAGAATGTCCAGAACATCGGGCATCCACTAATAGCATTGTGGATGGGAACATTATGACAAACCATACAAAATTCGGGGTATCCTGGTGTCAAACAAGTTCAAACCAAATGAACATTGCTGGGTACAAGGTGGGGCCCACCAGTTGTAAGTTAGTTTATCACCCCCATTAGCCATACTTAAACCCTATAGTTAATGGAGTTATAAACCCACGTCGCTCTTGTTTGTGGGCCCCACTTTGTAGTATACCTCCTTAATGGCAAACAGGGTAAACAAAAATTAGACTGCCCTTCATCAAGCTCTACCCCAGCCTTAAAATATCACCATGAAAAGTTCATACTTGGAGGATCATTACACCTAGTAGCTGGCTAAGAAAACTGGTTAGTAGATCCTGCATTCGGGGTATATATATATATATAACTGGTTTGTAACTAGGGTAACTAACTAGTCAGGATCCAGGGGGATTATCCTCCAACTATCCCCGATCAAACCTTTTCAAACCACTATCAAACTGTGTTTCACAAGTCGCTCAACACCTTACACTGAAAACGGCACTGAAAACCCACAAACAAACGAAACAGACCGCAGTTTCCCAGTTTCGTGAACATTTGAAGGATGGTTATCAAGGGTCGAACATAGACGCACCCATATGTCAAACCCTACAAAACACATCAGAACTAGGTTTGAGTTAGGCATACCTTCATACCATCCTGGAGCGAATAGGACATGCAAAATTGCACGGCAAAGTCGGACAAGACTTAACGCTAATCAAGTTATGAACGTATCATTCACCATTCGGTTTACCAAGAAATCCCATTGAATTTCCACTATGTTCCAATTTTTGCTGGCAAATGTATCCNACGCTAATCAAGTTATGAACGTATCATTCACCATTCGGTTTACCAAGAAATCCCATTGAATTTCCACTATGTTCCAATTTTTGCTGGCAAATGTATCCTGTTCATCTTTTAATTTGGGTGAACCAGTCAGTTTGCACAAATCCAGTCAGCCAGTGGTGACATCAAGGACCTGGCCCCGAGATTCCAGTTGTGCTGTTGCTGTTGCTGTTGCTCGCACGCAAAAGCCTTGGCCAGTCAGGGGTTTTATTTCGAAAGCTGCCACTGGAGGTGTGCACCTAGGACAATCTAGTTCAAATGGACAGGGTGAGGGTGATTAAGATTCCATGGGTAGATAAATATGTGTGCACATGTACAAATATATTGTGTATGATATATATAGTATAGTTAATCATGTCATGAAATCAATGCATATATCATATAGTATAGACATTTGAATACATTACTGTATTCATATTGTATATATATATATATATATGTATACCTAGCCACCATGTGATAAATATCTTGATGGGGGTTGATCCCCAACAGCAACTGGATAAACCACTTTGATGTTGCAAACCGACACATCGCCACGGATGGCAACGAGATCCTTGCTATTGCAAATGCCTTGGATGGTTTGTACTTGAAAATCCTATGAAAATGGATGATTTAGGGGTACCCGGGTACCCTCATTTTAGGAAACTGTCATATTGGATAAACAAAGTACATCTCAGGCATAAAAAAATGTGCCAAGATTCCCAAAGCAGATATTTCCCAAACAAATGCGCTCAATGAGAAAACATCAATTTCTGAATGCAACTTGGGAGACAACATTGGTACCTTTGAAATGGAATGGCATGCAACTAAACACGACCTGCCAGTCAATTTAAAAGGTATAAATGCGTTCTAAATGTGTAGGATGACATAGCTACACCATTAGGAAGAATCAGAGGCTGAACAAAGGTTCAGCAGGAAATGGGCACTCACATACTGGCCCCCATTGCTAGATTTCAGAGGTCACCAAAAATCAACGCAGAGTCATTGCTCTTTCTCAGCCACGACATATACAATAGTTTTGAGAAGTTTTGAGTTTCAAGAAGCTTGCTTGTGAGATATTCTACAGCCATGTGTCAATGGATATGACTGGTAACTGCTTTACATATATATATATATATAAATGTCAGGTGAATGGATGTTTATTCACCCATATCTTTTTGTAATGTGCAGGTATAAGGGCCAGTCCCATATGGTGGAGCAAATCATACATGGGTTTGTCTGAAAATATCGTATCCCATCAATCCCATCAAACTAACTTTGAGGTTTTCCCACAATTTTAAGGTATCGAACCAAAATATCATATTGGTGGTTCTATATTCCATTGTATCCACAGTGTATCTATATTTAGGTTAGTCCACAAACCATTTTGTAACTCCCAAACTGGACATAATCTACGATTCTTTAACAGAGATATGCGATGAATACATTGAAAGATTGAAATTTGAGCTGGTGAGTAAAAGATAAACCAATACAGACGTGCGGATCCAGCACATCCAAGGTTGCCCCTGAACTATCGTATTTGTTGGTCATGTATCCCCAATTCTATCCACATAAATCCCATCCCCTGTTCATATTGAACACCCTCCCATAAGCCATGGTGAAAGTAGGCGATAAGACAAAATATTTTGGACCATACAACGGGATGTTTAATATGAATGGGCCATTGGGATTGAGATTATATAGGTGATTACTGGTTATTAGCTATTCTATCCCCAATTATATCCTCATTATGTTCCCATCATATCCCCCAGTATATCACAATTAGATCACCACTAGAGACCTCTGGATAACCAATTACATTCCCACAATATCCTAATCATATCCTCATTATATAACCATCATCTTGGATTGATGAAGGAGCTCCAAACAAACAAAGCATGTTCCCCAAATTGATTCCCCATATGATAGATTTCCTATTGGGAAAATAATACATCACCGACTAAACAAATCCAGGTATGTAGTACATCATCTAATAATATATGTTTAGCTGGTGAACGTAGATATTTCCATTGAAATCGCAAAAGATCAAAGGATGAGTTTCTACCATTCTCTACCCATCCAGTTGGTTGCTTATGATTGGTCATTCTCCAGCTGAGCTCCAAACAGATCCAACTCCTGAGGGCCATTGAAGCGGCACTGCTCGAGGGTAATCCAACATGGTTGGTTGGAAAAAAAATGTTATTTTGCAAAAATCATGGCAAATCATGCTAAATATGGTAAATCATGGTAAATCATGGATACAATGAGGAGATTGTACAGCCAGCATTTCAAATTTTATAGAAGGTAGTCTTTTCATAGGGGGAAGAAAAATGCCGTTTGCTCTTCCAGTAACCCTGAGAAAGCCAGAAAAATAATGTACAACTAGTTGACAAGTAGTAGGAATTTGCCCTCCTGTAAAATAACACAGATGTGGAAACCCCAGGCTTCCACATCAAGGTGAGTTTACCCCAGGGTAATTTCCTCTTTTCTTCGGGTGCTATATGTCTTGAACTGGACCCTTTTTGGCATGATAACAGTCACCAGTAGGCCATCGCTGAAGGGTCCCATCTCACCTATGGACACTCCAACAGATGATTGTCCGAAGATACCCTGCAGTTAACGCCCTTTACCAATTACCATTTGATAATATTGAACATGGCCAGTTACCAATTAAAAATAGTGATGTTCCCTATCTATGTTAGTTTACCAGAGGGTATACACGGTTCTTTCAATGGGATTATATACATTCCAGAACTGGGATAACTTATTGACTTACAAGTGGTATTTCGGGCAATAACGGTGGGATATCAAGACATTCACCTGGTGGCTCGGCCTTGTTGTTCTCATCAAAAACTGACCATAGATATTACTGTAAGATATCAACAAATAAGGGAACTTGTGACAACACAATGGGAACATGTAGATTGGCTTGAGATGGTAATTTAATGTAATTAATATATATATATATACTGCAAATATAATACGGAATATATTCCAAAACAAATTGCATCTTCGACTGTACTAGAATGGATACACGATAGCCTCCTGCAAAAATATCTCCTGAAATCGATCACCATCTGAGGCACATCAATGAGTAACCCCCAGAACATGCCGAAAAGTTAAACCAAAGTTGAACATCTGTAAAAATATGAGGAAAACATCATTCATAACATCACATCCTCGCTTGTCCATCTTTTGCGGGGGTTGCAACGCACCCTATATGGCCACGACTTGTGCCTCTGCCACCAGTGCTTGTCTCGCAGCATGTGATTCCCTGCAGCTGGGGGGTTGAGTCGAGTCTTCCACCAGCTAATGACCCTGGGGATTTCGCTCACAAATTCTGGTGATTTTTGGAAAGCCACTGGGTTTTACCAAACAGGGCGGAGGCTCCAAACCATAGCTAAATCGGTTTAGAAGTAAGAATGCTAGGTTAAGTATAGGGTTTATGGTAGTCTTGTCGAACTAGTTAATGGAATTTATGAACCAACTTAGAACTGGGGAAGACCTACTTTGTATGGGATGTTCTAGGAAACCAACCAACAAAATGTTCATGGATCACATACAAAATGGGATAGCAATGGACCTGCAAGACATTGTCCTTTTTTTGGGATTAATAGTTTTGAGCCATGCAATAGTAACTATATAACTATATAATTGCCGTTTGGTAATCAAACATGGCAATTGGAAACCAGCAAACTAAAAAGACATCTATAAATGGGGCATTTTCGGTTGCCAGCTTTGATTACTGGAGGGTAGATCCATTCAATTCTGTGTCAGCTGATGGTCTAACGGTTTTTCCGCTCCATGAATGCTGTACTCCATCCCGAGAGACCTATATAATTCCCATTGGGTTCCAGCATGATTCATCCAAAATCTAAGAGATACCCTGGATTTCTGGATGAAATTCTAGTTTTTAGTATCTTTCCCCGTTCATAGCAAACGAAACAAAGTACCAAACCTGGCTGGTGGGTGGTTTCAGCCTCTCTGAAACATATGGTCATGTCACTGGGGATCATCATCTCACCAACCAGGTATGTTCCTTCATTTCGGGGTGTCCTAAAATGGCGGATCGCCAAGTCACCATAGGTTTCAATACTGATTCATGGGCTAATGACTTGGATGATTCGGGGGTAGACCGCTTTTTAGGAGCCTCAATCTATTTGCCCTGGCAAAGAACATAGCTGATGAAACTATCACACTAAGGCTAGCCACTTTGGGTCATATGATGGCTCCGTATCTAAGACAACATTTGAGGCAAGAAAAACACCCGTCTATTCATCCCATGAAATACTGGTTTGTTGAGAAAAGTATCCCTATTATGGGTTCTCAATGCTATTCAAATTGGGTAGTATAATCCCCTTTTCGATAACCAATCAACAATGGTAATCCTATGCCCCTAATATTCAACACCCCCCAATGTGTGGTCCCGAATGTCCCAAATATCTGATTTCATCCCTTACCAGCTCATGGTATTCAAGAAACCCTTCAGACAAATGGGAAAAACACAGAAATTTTGGATATTTAAATTTAAGCTCCAAAATTCCATCCTTACCCTGGTACCATGGTCTGAGTCAGGCCACCATCCGAAAGCCAAACACATGTTGGATCCCCAGGAACAGATGGGCACCGAAAACCACCAAATACTCATCATTTTTTTTCCATTACCTTCCAGTAAACTCATAGTTTTCTATGGAAATCACAATTCTTCGTAGGTAAATCATCTAGAAATATACAGTAGCTATGTTAGTTTACCAGAGGGTAATCAATGTCATTTTGGAGTTCATCACCCATGTTCAGACACATCCATAGCTATTACCTCTGCATCTTTGATTTGTTCGGGGCCACAACCCCCAAGTTACATTTTTTGCACACCTGGGATGTCTCCAGGGACCTCTCAAGAATTGGGCTCTCTGAGTCATGGCTTCCGATACATATATATATATATACACACATAGTACTACATATATATAATACTTATAATACTACATATGTATATATATATATTATTTATAAAGTACTGCATATAGAAATATATATATATATATACATGTATATTAGTACATACAGATATATATATATATATACATAGTTAGAACAGACCTTGCCCACTTCCCATCCTGCAGCCCTACCACAGCAACATAAACACAAGCCCCAGAAAACATACACAATCCCCAGCAAACATCAAAAAAACATAACAACATCTGACATCAAATTCATCAAAACCACAATCATAACAATACCCAACATCAACATAAACCAGAACTCAAAACATAGTCGCCCCCAACATCTCAAACACACAATCCATAAAATAATGACAACCAATTATCTTTGTTTTCTTTAGAATGAAGATTAGTAAGGCCGTCAAATAGCACAGAAAGGGCCCTCTTACATAAATATATTTATATACATATGTGTATATATGTACAGTATATAGGTTTGTTCGGAAATAGGATACCTCCAAATCCCATAGTTCATCATCATTTTCCTACTACCATGGCCATTTGGGCTGTACCCAAGTTTCAGACACACCCATGTTCCCATGCCTGATGGTTTTGTTCTGCTTGAGATGCTACCTGCACTTACGACTCATGGCAATCGTATCTGGGTTGTGTTCCCGAATGTTTTCCCAGTTGCATGGGGAATGCAACCCAATCAAAGTAGTATAGTAAACCAAGAAGTATAATAAATCATGATTTTGACAATTTTACAAATTACACAGTTGGTCAAAACAGATCAACAATGAATGGGACAACCTTGGGTTTGTTCTTGCACTGACCAAACTATCCAATTGTGGATCCCACTTGGGTTTGTCTGAAAGTAGGGTACCCCTGCAGTAAATTCTCATGGATCTTCCAAGACATTGGTTATATTACGTTATTGTAACTTCTAATTCATGATATCTGAATGACTGTTGGCAGATAGATGCAAATAGATTCTATTTACATATTATATCATATTATATCATATTATATCATATTATATCATATTATATCATATTATATCATATTATTACATATTCATATGTATATGTATATGTATATGTATATTATCTATATATATATATATATATTATCTATATATAAATTCCATTTCTGTACGTTTTGACCCACGACCCAACCAGCCCACGGCCGTCGAGGCGCGCGAAGAGAGAGGAGGAATCCGACAGGGCGGTGTGAACCATCCCAAAGCAAGCAGAAACTAACCTCCGCGGGGATGCAGCGAAAAACGATGAAAAACGGTGTTTTGTTTTTGTAAAATCGTCGAATATGGCGTGGAAGTTTCAACATGGTGGATGACTTTTCGGTTTGGATGGTTTGCGGATTAGGTTTGCAGGGCATTGCAGGGCATTGCAGGGCATTGCAGGGCATTGCAGGGCATTGCAGGGCATTGCAGGGCATTGCAGGGCATTGCAGGGCTGCATGTGGTTACATTGCATTTGCTGTGTGTCATGTTGTTTTGAAATAACATGTAAAACTGTAAAACCATCGCTGTGATTGATCATGACGCACCCCTTTACTCCCTTCGATTCTTAGCCGCGAAGATGGCAGAGTAGATGATGCCCAGAGTCTGACTCGTCAGAGCCTCAGGTGCTTCACTGAGTCTGCTACTGTTTCCGCGAGGCCACTTGGGATCTGAACATGGCCGTCGATCCGTGAATGGCCCGTCAAAAGCCTCCGGGAAACCTTCCAATCACGCCACATCGGTGCCTTCGATGTGGCGCCGTTACGGGCCTTGGGACAGCAAAACCCTTTTGCCCCAAAAAGTCCACATCAAAAGGCGGCAGCTCTTTCGCCCACTGTCTCGGGGGCGGCTGTGCGGGCTTGCATGCTCTTCATGAAATAAACCCTACTTGATCTAGTTGCAAAACAATTTACATGTCTACGGAGACCCTTCCTGTAGATATCTGAAAAAATATATGCTTGGTAAGATTTCTGAGGCTGGCTGGCAAAGGGTTGAGATGCAAATCAGCAAAACACATACTGTGCTTATCTAGACATAACAACCAACGTGAGAATTTTGCCACCAGAATTGGGCTTGCCACTGATGAGAACAACGAGCCCAAGAAGCTGCATAGAAGTTTAGGGATGGGTCACATATTGATAGTGCCCCTTATAAGTCGGTTCAGCTGGATATTCATCCGCGTATGTCGAAAATCATGTGTGTTTCATTCATCCTCATTCTGGATGGTCGGTCTCTCCACAAACTCTTAGCGTGATTTTGAGGGGAGATTTATGCCGCAATGAAACAAAACATATGTCAATAGATTGCTTTGAGGGAAAATGTGCAGGAAACTTCAAATAATTATAGAGGTTTTCGGCAGATTGTCCCATCTCAGCCATTTATCTTAGAGTTCGACTGCTCCGTGTCTGGCACTCCTAGTCACTTGGGAATCCTACTCTAAGCATGCAGGGAACATCAAACATCATGAATCATATATGTGCCATGGTCAAACCATCCCATGATAAGACTCCAAACATAATGGATATATAAATCTCTACTAATGGGTTGATGACCATTCCCCAAGGACTGGACCCAAAGGAACAAAACCTGTACTAAACCACGGTCTCTTAATCATCTATTGGTTAGGTGATCCTACTTTGGGCAGGATGATATTGACATCTTGCTTGCTAAATAGCCTAGATTTTGACGTTCAATCGTACTAATTATCCTAAGGAAAACCGTGCGTTATGGACATCCTCATTTTCAGACACACCCGAAAATCGCCTTAAGTTGGAAATTCCATTTTCCCACAACTGTCACTATTGCATCCTCTCTGCATTACATTCTGTTTTCAGACAAACCCATATTCATCCGAATCCATATTCCACATCTCTGGAAAATTGTCCATCTATAGATGATTTGTGATGATTGAAGTATTGAAGTGGTGATTTTCCAGTTCGATATGTTCAACAACCAGAGGGTAATCTCCATTTTTGCTGCTTAAGTCATGTTAAATCACTCAATGAAATCCACATAGATCTTCATAAATCCACATTAATCATCATGAATCTCTATTAATCCCTAATAATCTAGTAATTACCTGAAAATCCCCAATCATCATCATGAACCTACCAAGGATTTTGATCGCCCAAGGCACACTGTGATAACGAGGAAGGTGCCCAGCACTACCGTCATCCTGACACAATGAAAACAAACCCTGTGCTGCAGGGTAACAACTGAACTGAGCCTGCTTGAGTACCAAATTGTGATGTGAAAATAAGGGGATTTATCCATAAACAATAGGGATTAAGACATGGGATTTAATGGGATTTTATGGGACTGAATGGAATTTAAAAGCAACTGAATATGATTTGGGTGTGTCTGAAACTGGTGTATACCCCTATCCCATCCCATTTTGCTGGTTAATAAAAAATCCCATTGTGGGTTGGTTAAGCAGTCTTGATATGTCTTGATAGGACTTCATCTCATTCAATTTTCCTTGTCGTATATATCATGCTCATTGGAAAGATTTGATACTCAGTATGATACAAATATGATAATATTGTATAGTCAGATAATCAAACAATGTTCCTCATTTTTGCCATCTGGATCATTGTTCTTCGTGGAGTTGGCCCCCTTCAAACATAGAAGTCACTTAGCATAATCCGCAGATGGTTGAAGAAACCATGACTATGACAGAATGGATAACCACCTAAAATCAAAACATACCTGGATGCATACTTGATACCATGTGCTTGAAAATGATATATAATATACGTAGTCAATAGTGGATCATTTCCCAAATTGTGTCGACATTGAAGAAATGGGAAACAAGAAAACAACACCATCATCATTCCAGAAAAATGGTTCAACATGTTGAATTCGAAACCAGCAGCCAAATACATGGGTGACATAACCACAATAATCCCATCAAACCCAAAACAAGAATCAACACTAGCCTGCAAACTTGTACAAGGTGCTGACCTCCACTTATGTTTGTCGATTGATAAACCTAGGGTTCGATATGGTTCGATATATCTACCATAGACCATAGATTTCACCTAGTTTGTAATTTTACCTATCAAAATCCCAGTAAATCCCATTAAATCCCACTAATCCCACTAAATCCCATTAAGTCACCATTTTTGCTGCTAAAGATACCTATCATACACCGGGGNCCAGACAAATGCCGCGCCACTGGCAGGTGGTCAGTTTCAATCTTCTGCACCGTGCTATCCTCCGGGCCAGCGGGTGAAGACATACCCTCCGGTGTCATCTGGCTGGAAATCTCCGATCTAAATGAAGCTTTTAAACATCTATAAATGGTGGATTTTCCATTTCCATGTTTGATTACTGGAAGGTATTTGGGTCGGAAAATGAGACACCCACCCCAATATGGATAAACAATGAGAAAATGGGGACATAATCCAACAATCGTAAGGATATAATGAGAAAAAATGGTATATATATATATACACATAGATACAACTATAACTAACTTAAGCTATCCCAAGAAATGGCAATTTTGATACGGAAACTGATGATGAAGCAGTGGATTACGGGGTACCATATTTT
>BGPT01003417.1:9109-29275 GCA_003297045.1 Symbiodinium sp. clade C Y103 | reverse complement strand
GATTGCCCTCTGGTCATCTACGCAAGCCATGGTTCATCCATTTAGTTCTTTCCGATTGTGGTTGTCCACAGCAACCTGCTAGTTTGCTTGGATTTGCTTAAGGGGCTCCAAAAAATTGAAAAGATATTCCCTTAATCGATTTCCCAAATGATGGATCTCATCTTGGGAAAATGAACATCAGCTTACACAAACCCAGGTTTACTGGAGGAGAATCACTATGATTAATAAGTCCCCGAAGTGGCTTATCCCACCTCTTTCAAGGGGCTCTCACCATGGTTATTAACCACTTACGATCAGTGGGATGATCCTCCAAGTACCAAAATCTTGTTGCTACCCTCAAGTAAACTTAAAAAAACTATGGAACATCACCCCATTTATATATATATATATCATATGCATTCATTTACCTATTAAAATTGTGATTTTCCATAGCTTTTTGTATGTTTACCACAGGCCAATCACTGTAGTGTCATCACTCTGGCTGCACCTTCTCTTCTTCAGGAACGGTGAACTGTCGCAGCAAAAGTTGCAACCTGCTGGAGCGGGTTTCTTTTTGAAACACTTGAATAGGTGGGAAGTGGGTGAAAAACAACAAATGTAATTGTATAATTTCATACATCCTGCCAATTAGGGGATGGCCAAAAAATGAAAGTAGTATGCAACATACGATTTCACTGCCAACCAAACATCTTCGATATCCCAGTAATATCCCAGCGATATCCTCAGTGAAATCACCCCTGTGGCCCCGCACGAGCTGCTACACTTTTCTCCCTCGACCTCAAAGGCAAAAGTGTGAGTGAACTCCGATCCACTGAAACAAAAAATGAGCAGAATGTAACATCTGAGTGTCCCAAATCAAATACCAAATCAATATATATATATATAAATACACATACATAGTTGTATGAATATAAATTTGATTGACGTTGTGGGTGAATGGTAGATTGTCACCATTATGGCTGGTAGACAATATGATGATATGGGGTAACTACAACCATCATATCCGGTAAAGATGTGAATATGTATATATATATATGTATATATATATAGGCATCCTTATGTGACTATATAATGTATGTATATACATAAATATATGTGGTGTAAAGACAATACATATTATATTACTATATCTCTTTATATGAATAGATATATGTGTATATATATATATATATAGATATATATGTGGTGTAAACACAATATATACTATCTCTCTCTCTATGTATAAAATATATACACGCAATATCATATAGACCCATCAGGGTGTTGCTTGACGCTTGTCCGTGGCTTGACAGCTAGGGTGGTAAGGGATCATCCCATGGATTTTGGATGTGCGAGCGCCAGCTGTTTTGGAGACATGAAACCACCCATGAGTTTTTGATGAAGGCAAAACTAAGACCCATCAGATCGCATTTTTTACCATGTCTAATTCAGTCACATGTGATTAAATCACATAGTTTTTGATGTTTAATTAATCTTGTTTAATCAAGTCAGATATGATAGTGTGTTTTTCCATTTTCATGATTTTGATACAAACACATTATTGATGGCAAAATCTACTGAACTTGGCCAGTTGTGGTTGAACATTGGGCACCTCGCACCGGAACTGGGATGACGTGTGGCCTGCTGGAAATGTGCGGTGTCTACCTGACTCATATGGCTTTGTCCAAAACTGGTATATATTCTGGGAAACGAACATAGCTATGGAAAAGCAGCATTTTAATAGCAACATCAACTATAAAGATTGCATTTTCACTAGCAAACGGTGAAGTTTCTGGAGGGTATCTCATGCTACAGGCTATATCCCCGGAAAAGTGCATTCAGTTTTTTGTTCTGAAAGATGAGGAAAACATCGGAAAAAACCATCATTCGTTTGGGGGACCGTTACTTCCCTGCCCCATGGGGCGGCAGGCTGACTCGCCAGTACCACACCAAGTAGATGAAGAGAAAGAAGAGAACCAACAACGTCTCCTTTCTTAGTGGCAACCCTGCAACCCACTTAGTGGCAACCGTAAAAAAAACCAGCTATGAGTCATGGTGTTTTATCATGTTTTATTGTGATATACTGGCTCCTCTGGCTTCTAATGGGATTTGGACAGCTAAGTTGGCAAACATCAGCAAGTGAATTCTATGATTTGCGCTAGATATATCTATGATGAATGGGTGTTCTTTAGTGTAAACAACAACGTCTCCGTTGGTTGCATCCCAATGAATTTCAGAACATGTTTTAAAAAAAACAGCACACTTTTATCTACAAACTTGGATGCGTTTGAGGAACCATTGGGTTTACTCAAATTGCTCAACAAAAAAACTAAATTTCCTACAGATTCCCCAAGCAGTGGATTTCCCACCGGTAAAAATTAACTCATAAAATCCTAACAACTCTGCAAGAATTTTC
The DNA here is from genome assembly GCA_003297045.1 of Symbiodinium sp. clade C Y103. Taxonomy (NCBI): domain Eukaryota; class Dinophyceae; order Suessiales; family Symbiodiniaceae; genus Cladocopium; species Cladocopium sp. clade C. The sequence goes on along the minus strand of BGPT01003417.1, from coordinate 26,880 downwards.
AAGCGCCAGGACAGCTTCCGAAAATCGAGTTGAATTGGATATATTCTTGCGAAAATGGGGGACTGGGGTCTGACATCAGGGCGCGTTCGGGTGGAAATCCACAGTTCACCAGTGTGTGCTGAGCATCCCGCAGAGTTGAAGGCAGCGCGTCGACGGTTTCAAAATGGCCGTTTCTTGTCGCCGCACTTTTTTGCTGAATATCCATACTCAGTGACACCATGTAAGTCAGCACTGGCATTGGATAGCAAACAGGCGGTGTCAACAGGTCCTTCGATGTTGTGCTTCTCAAACAAGTTGGTGATGTCTCTAACATCTTCTAAAATAAGGTGATTCATCCCTGCAACTCATCAGATTGTTAAAATGGGAAGTGAAAGGGCAAACTCAACAATTCATATCTCTATATCAGTACTGATGATCATTGCTGGTGAGGTCGGCCAGCGGCCAGTGAGGTGTTTCTAACATTACCCAATAGGTGGGTAAACTCGCTGTTCGCACCCAGCATGTTGTTGGCTGTCTGCACATGGCCCTAGAATATAGATATTTGGATATATTTGGACATGTTACTGCAACAATGATGAACATGTGGCTAGAGATGTCGCTGAAATGGGGGAAACATGCTGGTTGTTGAAGATTGTTGACCCTTCATAGTCCATATGGACTAGGTGAACAAAGGTGCGTTTTCTTGTGGTAAGGCATTTTCGAGCTGCACTCAAATGCCCATGATTTGGTATTTAGGTACCTGACATTGTCATTGATCTCAAATACCTGTTCCCTTCGGGTGCAACTGGGGTTGTAGGTGGGTATGACCACGACTATAACTACCAGGCAAAACCCCTGTGACTATGGCGAGATACCCAACTAATCACAAATTACAATGTAACTGCAGCCCCAGTATCCATGAGTATTATACTGTGCTATATCCATGATTGACTCAGGTATTATGCCAATACAATACAAGCTATAATCAGCTATATTAACTATAATAGTTAACTACAATAGGATTATCCATTAGAATAGGGTTACTTATTTATCCATAATATGGGGTTTCCTAAAATAGGGGTACCCCCAAATTGTCCAAGTCATAAGACCATGTTAGTACACCTATGGTCCCATGGTGTAACCCCATTTTAGGAAACCTCCAGATTGTTAAGATCCAATTATGGATCAAATTATGGATAGATATGGAATCATGGATGAACCCTTTTGAAAAATAGATGGATTCATCCATAACATTGTTAATTCTATTGACTAATTAAGTATTCATCAATATGATTAACGGATATCAACCGTATGATATGGGGTTCCCATCTATAACAACCATCTAATGTTGGTAAAACAATCATACACCATCCCCACTGACTCACCATAAATAGGTGGTGTAAACAGCATAAGCCATTCCCAAATGGGTGGCTGGTTTATGGCATTGTTTTACCCACATTATATCCCATAATTAAATATATTATATCCATCTCTAGAATATATTTATGGCGAATTATATCAACAATGGATTGGTTAAAGGGAACATGTACATAAGAAAATCCAGCTGTTTCCTGTCATTTTTCCCTTTAACCGATCCAATGATATCAACATTCTGGGGATTTCCCCCACTTCAACCATCTATAGAAACCATGGAGGAAACTCCTCCGGCACCATGCCGTGGCGCCTCGGTCGAGAGGGACCCCGTCATGGCCGTTGAAGGCACCTGGAGGTCCCGGTCCGCCGAAACACTGGGGGTGAACAACGGTTGAAGCAACAAAAATCAGGTGATTTAAGATCTAAACCACCAAAGATGCTGATTTAATTCGATTTAAGCGACAAAAATGCTGATTTAATGGGATTTCAGGCAAAAAAAAGAAATTTGATGCGATTCTAGAAATTTAAGGAATAAAAATGCCAATTTAATGGATTTCAGCCACAAAAATGCTGATTTAATTCGATCTCACCAACAAAAATGATGAGGAGTTTTCAACAATATAAAGGGTGATCTAACCAACCAAAATGGGTGGTTTGGGACAATACAAACAGTCAGGGTGATTGAAAAATGCCACAGTCCAAAATGGAATGGGTGGTTACTTGGACAATACAGGCTAAGCCATTGATTTATGATGGATATACCGAGTGTGTTGGATGAGTTGGGTTTACGAAGTCAAAACTGGGGAGGCCATGGTTTCACTAGGGAAGTATGGCTATGGTTCAAACGTGGTGTGCCAATGGACGCACGTTTGATTTGTCATTCTTGGTATCAGCTATGTGGGTTTGTCTGAAAATAAGGCACCCCCACAAATATGATGCTTTATCATGATTTTCGCAAGTAAAATTGCCACAGCTGGGGAATTTGAAGTTGTTTTTTTTGCTTATTTTCCCGTTATATTCCTACTGTTGTTGGTTAATTTCAACATTGTTTCCATTGTTTATGCATGTTTGAGATATGCAAGGCGGTGCCCCATAGTTAGCACAGTTGGAGCAAATCACTCCAATAACCAGGATTTCTGATGCATCTGTAGCTGATGGGGGTAATACACACAAGCTATCACCAACTATAGTTGTGCAGGGGGCACCACCTGTATGAACTATGACTGATCCATTCCTATTTTCTCTAGCAACGAGCACCCCGTTGGATTCGCTGTCATTTTACTAGGGAAACCATTGGTTCTCCAACCTCCTTCACAAAAATAAGTTACTTGGAGGATCATCCCCTTGGTAAATGGTTAAATAACTTTACAGAGAACGGAAAGTATATGTGATACTATGGTTCCTGGTATAGATATGTCTATAATTAATGAATGATTCATGAGCTTTTGAAACCAACAAACAAATTTTTTTGGGGACCCACCTTGCACCAATCAGTTGGACCTCCACTAGGCATTCCCTTTGCAGCGAGAGATTTACTATGAAAAAGTACCTTACACTCAGGTTGACCGAACAAGAACCAGTTCTTTTGCTGCTTAACATGCCGTTCTTGACTTGTATCCACTACTATACTATACTCCATATATCAGTTAAGTCCCATAACCTCATCAAAGCCCCATGAAAAATTGAAAGGAATTCCGGAATTCCCATTGAATTACGAATATAAATTACCCAGATATATCCAACTAACAACCACCAAATAAGGGAAGCAAACGGCCTCCATCTTGTCACGGCACGTATTGGCAAAGTATTGACAGTGATCTCCATTGCCAAATATCGATTGGGTCATAAGTGTGCATGTCTGAAAGTGTATTGCTCAGACCCATTTGCTGCGACCCGAATAACGAGTCTTTCAAATTGTTCAAAGTGGTCCAACTCAGATGATGAAGGTTTGCACTCCAATCCTCTTAGCTCATTTCTTTATCTGCATTTAGAGCCGGTTGCAAAGACACCCAGCCAATATCTAAGCTACGTGCGATGTCAACATGTCTAGGGCATTGGTTTTTGCATGGGATTCTATGCAGAAAATGCCCTGGGACCCGAGAATGTGTCCCTTCTCTGAGTCCATTGAGCCCTTCAAACGGCTGCTTCCGAGCACAAGAATCCGTTGATTTTGATGACTCAGGACGATCAGACTCAAACCTCTGTGGCTTGGGAAGTCTGAGGTCGTCATAAGCCACCAGGTGTTAGGAACAAGAAACAGAAATAGACGGGTGACTTGTGCTTGGATTGGTAGCTTACGGGAGTTTACCCAAATTCAAGGGCCTATTTGGTATCTTCAATGTCTTCATCCCCAATACACGGCCAATGATATTTTCCAAAACTATAGATGGCTAGCTGGTTACTTCGAGGATCATCCCACTTAGTGAGTATTGAACAACCCTGGTTTGTGAGGTGGAACATCCTACTTATAACTCGGATAATAACATCAGTCATTCAGTGTGATGATCCTCCAAGTACTAAATATGAAATCATTGCCTTCACCAAGTCTGACCAAGAATATGGGTTTGCCAAAGAACAGGCTCAACGGCACTGACCAATCATCACTACCCTATGAAAAGGGTGCCAGTTAGGGGTACCAAAACCATATCCATCCTTCAGTAAACATGAATCCCTATCTTATTTTTGTTGCTGTTTAAACAAACCCCCATATGTCGCGTTTCTGTGGTTGAATCACCGGATCAAAATGAAATGTTTATATGTAGCTCGCAAAATGGCCGAACTAAATGGGTAATTTTCCATTGCCATGTTTGATGACAAGAAGATCTGCACCGAAAACATTTACATGCAGAAGGGTAAAAATCATGTTTACTTCATATTCTCAAGGTTTCCAACCAATACCTCCAAATTATTTACCTGGAATGGCCATTGATATGATTTTAAGTCCATCAAAGGACCACAAATCCCCATTAAAATCGCCATTAAATCACCATTTATAATGTATATTGGTTAAATCCCATTAGATCACATTTTTTTGTTATCTTAGCCCATCAAAGACGTTTCCTCTGCAGCCTTCGTTCTCTTTTTCCAGCGCTGCTGCGACCCGATCCGCTTCAACTGGCTACCTGGCGCGGCTTTCGTGCTCCAAGCCGTTCAGCTATCGGAGCCACACCAGAAATATTAGGTGGATTGTGGATGGTTAACCATAGGACACTGGCGATTTAATGGATTTTAATGGTGATTTAATGGGATTCTATGGTGATTCATTGGGATTAATGGGACCCTCTGGTAAAGTAACATAGGCCCTGAAAATCACAATTTCTTTTGTGGTTCCACATTAATCTTTCAACCCCGATTAATGCCAGGGTCGTCTTGTTAATTTACTGCAGGGTATTTGAAAAATGTCCAATGGAAACTAAATATATATCATGATACATCTTGCAAATACAATGGAAATGAGGTAAGTATTATTGAAACCATATACTTTTCAAAAGTGGGATGCAACTTGTACATACTAGTAGCATGGCTAATCTTACATATCCGGCAGAAAAGGCTGGGTAGCATGTATTCCAATCTAGCAAGAATAAGCTGTCAAAAAAAATAACGAATGTTCCTCCTGAAATTTGGTCATGTTCACTAAACCATCCAACGTATAGGTGGTCAATACTCAAGAGAGACTGGTGAGTCGTAGCGGGTAGAAGTATATCCGCATCGGTTGCAACATTTTTGCTGCTTTCTCAAGATGCTGTCAAGCCCAAATCCTGTATAATATGTGATATTTATTTATATACAAAATTGATCACAATTGCCTATATACACTTTTATCATGTACAGTTTTATCCCAATCACTGGCAATTTTGATGTACTAAATGGGATTGTCATCCAATCACCCGAAAAAAATGAACTGCAATAGTGTCCTGCCAATCTGAAGGCTTCAATTGCCGGGCCTGCCAATCTGAAGGCTTCAATTGCCGGGTAACTTATACATTTAGTAGCACAACTGCGTTTCAGATCCTTGTTATTGTTTCTTAGCACATATATCCTTTGGTATTTCAACATAGCTGTGGAAAATTGATGAACGATGATTGACCTATTAACTATGGTGATTTTCCAAGGTTATGTGATGTGGAATTACCAGAGGGAAATTTTCAAAGACTCTGTGCCAACCCAAAACTTATTGCCTTGTTGAGAACAAAATTTCCAGTTCATACATTGTTGCGATCCCCATGACACTAGGATGCACGTGGGTATCCCAAATGTTTTTTTCCTCAGCTATTGCTATCAAATAGTTTGTCATTTGAGCAGTGTGCAAAACCATCTGCCGTCCCTTTAGACTGTCTGGTTAATAGGGATTCCCTAAAATGGATCATTATAATCCCCAATATATTACAATGTGGGGCCCCCTCAGATAGCTAAGTTGGTTTATAACTCCAATAAGCATGGTTAACTATGGTTTTTAATACTTATAACTATATAGTTATTGGTGTTTATAAACCAACTTAAAACTGGTGGGCCCCACATTTTAGGTAGTAAAATCCCATATAATCACCAACCAACCGGGGTTTTGATCAGTGCTCGTTTGGGATCAGTTTTCCAGGGGTGGACAATAGATAGCTATTGGGAGACACCAACCAGTTGGCAATAGCCATATCGATTTCACAACCTTGTTAATTGGACATTCTCAAAACTTTTCATTTATTAACCATTTCTATATCTGCACCAATCACGTTTTTTTTGGGGTCTACTCCCTCTACTGGTTAAATCCCAACTCTTGATGATTTGTTATTGACTCACTCAGTACTCATTTGTAGATGATTTTTCCATAACAACTTGAATTTATAACGGATTTTCCCATTACCAACAATGTTCGATTGCCAAAGGGTACCAAGCCCACATCCTACCAATATCTCCCAAGGAACCCCTGGTACAGAACAATGGGAAAAAAATGGGAAAAAATATAGGGAACCATCATCCATCCATCATCCATCATCCACTGTGACTATGGATATCTCATATCCCTCCGTCGCTTCCAAACCTCACCTTGGTTTCTCCGTGGCTCCTGAGCCCTTGGAGCCGGCCAAAACTGGTCTCTGATTCATCTCCGCCTGAATCAGCTGGCTGCGTCTATGGATGGTTCTCCCCCAAGGGGTCAGACCTGGATGGAACATGTATGGAAAAGTTGACCTTAAACAACATTTTCCCATGGATGGTCCTACCTCAAGGTCAACTGGTGCGAAGAAAGGTTGACTTTAACCAACTATATCGACTACGTTGGGATGTAACATGTTGAGCAACATCTGAGCGCTGAGACGAAACAAAACGGATTCCAGGATGCCATAACCAGGGCCAAACACAAAGAAACACAACTGAGACAAACATGAAAATCGACCCAAATCAAAACAGATTGACAATGATTATATAATCCATTTCAACCGAACGTAACCCAAAAAACATGTTCTTCGCAACTTGCGATGAATCCCGATGGGATGATGGTTGGCCATTCATGGATGGCAGAGTGGGTTTCGACACGTTGCGCATGTGCGCACATAACCATGTATGGATTTACATGGATGTATAGACTATGGTCCTTGTTCATGTATATACAATATATATGATATTCTGACCGGTTTTCGAGCAGGACTTCCTTCAAGTTGTGTAATCATCCCACAGCGCACAACATATGCACCTGCCTCAAAATGATCAACGGGATGAAAGCTCTGCAATGCGGTTCTCCGTGAGGACTGTATCAGGGTGCCCGCGCCCCAGAACCTGTCTCCTCACCTCCAAGACCTCCTCATACATCGCCAGGGCTTCTTGGTGTCGCCCAACCTTGCCCAAGCTGAATGCCACGTTGTGCTGTGCTGTGAGTGTGTTGGGATGTCTTGGCCCCAGGACCTGTCTCCTCACCTCTAAGACCTCTTCATGCATCGGCAAGGCTTCCTGGTGTCGCCCGACCTGGCCCAAGCTGAATGCCACACAGTGCTGTGCTGCGNTAAGACCTCTTCATGCATCGGCAAGGCTTCCTGGTGTCGCCCGACCTGGCCCAAGCTGAATGCCACACAGTGCTGTGCTGCGAGTGTGTAGGGATGTCTGGGCCCCAGAACCTGTCTCTCCACCTCCAAGACCTCCTCAAACATCGCCAAGGCTTCCTGGCGTTGCCCAACCTTGCCCAAGCTGGATGCCACCTCGTGCTGTGTCCTGAGTGTGTCGGGGTGTCTTGGCCCCTGAACCTGTCTCCTCACCTCTAAGACCTCTTCATGCATCGCCAAGGCTTCCTGGTGTCGCCCGACCTGGTCCAAGCTGAATGCCACCTCGTGCTGTGTCCTGAGTGTGTCGGGGTGTCTTGGCCCCTGAACCTGTCTCCTCACCTCTAAGACCTCTTCATGCATCGGCAAGGCTTCCTGGTGTCGCCCGACCTGGCCCAAGCTGAATGCCACACAGTGCTGTGCTGCGNTAAGACCTCTTCATGCATCGGCAAGGCTTCCTGGTGTCGCCCGACCTGGCCCAAGCTGAATGCCACACAGTGCTGTGCTGCGAGTGTGTAGGGATGTCTTGGCCCCTGAACCTGTCTCCTCACCTCTAAGACCTCTTCATGCATCGGCAAGGCTTCCTGGTGTCGCCCGACCTGGTCCAAGCTGCCAAGGACATACATGTAGCTGGTGGGAATGGAGAAAATGGGCGGACATACTGGGACGATGCTTGTTTTCCCTCCTTATGTTTAACATGAAACCTGAAGCTCTCAAATGGTATCCACATGTATATGTGCGAAACATGGCAGCCGATTGCTCACTTTGACTCAAGGGGTAACGATCCCAAAATCACAAGGGGATACAAGGGGCAATGATACCGCATTCTTGGAACCACCACGAAAACATGAAACAATGACAACAAATAACAAATATAATCTTTTTTCATGTCTGGCTCTCACCACAAGCAACAAACATCATTAAAACCAACCAATTGGGACACATGCATTGCAGTTGACCCGGCTTTGTGGCTCATTTTGTTCTTAAAAAGGTGCTGCCCCGTTGTTACCCCGTTGTTTGCCCCGGTTTTTTGGTGCTCCGAACCCAGGGCACGGCAACCACAGTTTCCTTACGGGTTCGCCTTGTGATTTTGAACCTGACGTTACCCCTCCACATGACGATTTGAATCCCAACTTCAGATGTGGAGATGTTTGGTGATGGTGATTTTTGGGGATGTTTGGAAATTGATGGTTTGTGGATGTTTTTGAGATTTATGGTTTGTGGATATTTTGGGGATTGTGGCCGTTGTTTAGTAATCGATAAAGTCTCGAGAAGTGAAGTGTTTATCTGTGTTTTGTATCTTGTGTTGTGTTTGTCTAAGCGGTTCGACTTTCTCTTCAGTCCTGAAACTTTTCCTTCATGATTTCTTGCATAGCATGTTTTCTTGTCTTTTCTGTCCGAACTTCTTACAACAAGATTTACAGTATCTAAAGCTTATTTTCTCACCTTTGGTTCTGCTTATAATTTGTTGGGGGTTGTGGTCCATGTTTGAGGCCTTTTTTCTTATCCCCAAATAATGTCATGTAATGATGTGACACATTTTTTCCCAATCAGTGGCGGGTTTGTTGGTTTCGGGATTTTTGTCCATGTCTGCGGTCGATGTTTTTGATTCCAGACAAGTCAACTAGCAATATCAAAAAAATACAGCTACTGTAATCCCAATTGATGATGCGCAACGACTTGTCCCAAGCAATGACAGTGTTTTTTTGGTTTGGGGATTACGGTTCATCTTTACGGTCTGTGCTTGTAACCCCAATCAGTACTCCATTTAACAAAGTGCAATAAATTGTCCCGAAGCGAAGGAAGGTTAACAGCACCCCGCCAAACCACACCGTAGCATCTACTGCTTGTCCAAGTTCAAGTGAACGTTAGGACCACCCCACCCCCAACAATTCAGCAACAATAAAAGATATCAGGAGAAGCTAAAACGAGGGTACGGTTTTAGATCCGCAAACATAAGCATGAATATGATAACAGCGTGCTTTGATAGAAATGATGCTGAATTGTTCTAATTTATGGTGCATGGTACACTGTTGTAAAATGCCGATATCACACCGGCAATGTTTTATGTAGTTTTACGCAGTAATGATGTGGATTAAATGTAAATAAATAGATACAATACTATATACTATACACTAATCATAGCGGCATATCCTCCATTGCCGCTGCCCGTTTGGGGTACCCCGTAACGGTCACCGGTTGTTGCAACAAAGTGAAGGTTTCCGGTGTCTGTGCTACGCTACTTACTCAAAGAATGGAGAGCCAGTGCCGATGTCTCCGAAAAATATGTGGCTCTTTAGTCAGAAATCAGCAGGCATGCTGGTATATGTTAAATATAATGGAGCAGAACTCTCCACCAATGTCTGTTACATATAGAATCCCCGGACTAGGGTGTTTTTTGGTACCCTGTCACTTTCCATGTTTACTATTCAAGCCCCTCCATACGAACAAGTTCGACCTACATCATAGTGATTTGAACGGATTATGTGTTGATATCTTCTGTGTGTTTACTCTTGGAGGCAAACTGATGTTCTTTCAGAAAAATTGGCAAACAGATGCAAACAGATTTTTTAAACCATGTTTGCCACTTTCTGGTGCATGTGGCACTTTGGCCGCTTCATTTGAGCTATGCGTGGGACAGCCACTTTTCTCAAGCTTCGCGGGGTAAGTGTGAGTACTTGATAGCAACGAGCGTTAGAAATACAAGGTTGTAAACCACGTTGAATCCACAAGCTGAACAGTTTTACAATAGCATCAGTAGCTGGCAAAAATCAACAGTCCGAAAACGAATGGCCAGATGTCAGGCTGCCGTAAGTTTACGCGTATCTGTGATTGTGCAAGTGTTTGACTGTCCCGAACTCTTGAAACGTGAGAAGGCTTTCAAACCGGCTTAGTGGGCAGAAGTATGTCCCAATACTACTCTGGAGATGTTAACATGAGCATTTTGTAGATATGCTCGGACAGTTGCCCGCAAAACGGACGCAAGAGAAACCAAAAACGGACGCAAAAACCCGGCAACCGAGCACAAATCAAACAGACATGTCATGTGAGTATTTGGGGCACCAAAAAGTGATCCCAACAGGTCACCATTCAACCATTTCAACTGATAATTCATCAACTGAACTTGTGAAGATTTGTGAAGGCAAAAACTGTCTTTCTTTATCCGTTTGGCAGAAGATCTAGCGCAGACATGCTCCCGGTGAAATGAGGTCAACTGGTGTTCACTCAGCTATTGGGCCGGCAAGAGTTTCATAGGTCATGTAGGCAGTGCAGTTTGAGCTGCCCTTGCCACTTCGTACACAGGGATCAAATTTAAATGCGATCAAAATCAAAAGGTTGATTTTGGACCAGAAGCAGCCAAAGACATTTAGAAAAAGCGCGGCCGATATGTAAAGCAAAGTCCCCCTCAGACAGTTTTTTACCAAAACGAACGCTTTCAGAACAAAAATGGTCAAACAACCATCAATCTCAAAAATAGCCGACAAAACACACACAGAAAAAACAAGAGGCAAAGTAAATCTACAGGATGTTCGAGTAAACATGGAACATCATGGAACCTCAAACCGGGTAATCTGAGTAGTAAAACACAGACTGCACTAAATAGAACAACTATTTCTTGCATTAAGTGAAAACATGGAAACCGGCTCCCTCTCTCTCTTTGTCTCAGGGACCCTTTCTCCATATCACCCTGTGTTTTATGGGGATGGTGGGCAAAGCATGGAATTAAAATGACTTTAGATGAATTTAGTTTGCTTTTGAACGAGTTGTTTTGTACATTGATGCATCGCGTCTCCACATCCAGTTCGGATGTTCAATCTAGCAGGGCCACCTCACCACACTGCACCCACACTAGAAAGGCCAATACCAGACGCAAGAAAACAGGGTTCAAAAGGGTTCATCAAGGTCCTGATGTGTTTGGAAAAGATACCTACCGGTGGACACAAAGAACATCAACGAACCACTTGAAACAGACTGCAATAGACCATCAGTGGCACCGGAAGTTCACCGGGACAATAGCCCAAGAACGGACAAAACACGTCGGCCGACCTCGCCCAAGCTCCGTGCCAGCCAGAATTTCCAGTGCAACATCCAGGAGTGCTGAGGTCCCACTACGAAGGACAGCGCAAAGATCATCATCTGGTAGAACTCGATGTTGGCCGCGGATGCTTCGCCATGTCGGTCATCCTGTCTGAGGGCCATTGCCCGCAGAGAAAGGCAGCACAGAATCTTCGTGATGCTCAGACCGATGAAGGCGAATTGCGTCGGGCTTCCGCCACAGGTCAATACAAACATGGATTGTAACACTGCCTGTGGAAGGTCTTCGCTCAGAGCGATGGCTAGCTTGGTCGGTGAAGTCTGTGTGGCCAGAAAGCCTTCGGCTTTGCTGGGAAAGCAAGCTTTTCTGACCGCTAATAGGTCTCGGCCTAGTGCATTCTTGTGTTTGTTGCGCAGGTATATGTTGGAGAAAATGAGGATGCCTATGGCAATTGTGGCAAATAAGAGCCCTTGCCAAGTGCCGGTGCGCAAAGCGATCCCAGCGAAGAAGTAATCCTTACAAGAGTCCAACGGTTCTCCCAACACTGGGAGCACTGAGCTCACCACTGGCCAGCCAAACGATGGTACATCTGCATCAGGTGTTAAGTGCACTGCCCAATACAGGGCTTCCAGCAGATTACTTGAGATTTGGGCACCGACAAAGAGAACATAAAGTTCCCAGCTGGTGCCGGTTGTCACACTGAAGCTATCGGTCATCAAGCCTAAGCAGGTTATGCCGGCAAAAAAAACGTGGAAGGAGACGTGTTCCACCAATGTGAAGTTGAACCGTACTTCCGGTTCCATGGCTGCATGGATGGCTGGGCCCTCCTTCGGCAAGCCCGACAAATTCTGGCCAGAAAGGTCAATGACATGCTGAGCAGCCAGGCAGTGAGGAGTTGGAGGGTTAACAGAGACAGAAAAAAGTGTTGACGGAATGTCAACTGGGTGGGCTCTAGGGTCGCTCCTGCTTCTGATGGAAAGAGGTGTGGATTCAGCACCTGCATGGTGCACATGGCTCCAACAATTCCAAGAATTCCCGAGATGGCCACAAGAGCAGCCACTATCATGTACTTACAATTTTGGGAAAGCGACTCCGGAGGTGGGCACAGACTCAGACAAATCAAGGCCTCCCAACCGATGTCGATCATGACGACAGATCCCATGGCGCAGCATGCAAAAGACAACACCCAAACGATGCACTGCGTTGCCAGGGTCATGGGGATTTGGTGCCACTCCTCGCACTCGAAAGGGTGGAACATGTTGGGCAAGAACTTTGTCCTCAGAGTTGCTTCATGACCGACGCCCCTTTCCCAACATGGCCAAGTCCTACTAAGTCCTCTCATCCCTGTTGGCACAGGGGATTTCAATTGCCTTTGAAGGACATAAAGCGACCAAACTTGTTCAGGATGGCCGGTTCACACAGTAATAGACAGAACCGTGCACGGTGAGAAACCTCTGTTTTATAAACACGCAATCCATTAGATTTCATATAGAAATCATACTGCATACAATGAGAAACCTGTTTCATTGAATCGAAATACAGAGGGACCAAAAAACTCTGTCATTATAGAGGCTGGATGGGAAGGGCCGGGTATATGAAATGCCGGTTCAAACAGCCAACACCAACATACTTTATGATTTACAAGAAGAGCAGCGCCCAACAGTTCCCACATTGATGATAGAAGCGTTGTGATTGAAACAGGGTGGATTTAGATCTGAAACAATTAATTTGAACACATCATATCCTATCCGTGCAGTGATGAGCAAACGTTTGGCGAATATTTTGTGTATCAAAGACCATGCCCCCCTCCTCAACATTTCCATGCAAATAACCTATGTCTTGCAATTCCCAACAAAATGCAGGTGCCAATGGTCGACAACACCCATGATGCCCAGCGCATCTCTATCAAATTGAAATGCATGGCTTAGCTTCCAGCGTCCTAACGATCGGAACTCACATTTGCAAGATCCACATTGGTTATTCCTTCAATTGCACCACTGCAACATGATCATGACAGGGTCCAAGCACTCGGTTTCCTTGGGATGGCATGGTTCCATTGGCCGCCATTTCCTATTTGGCGAGCCGCAGTGGATAACGCTGTTGAATACCTACATCATCCTAAATCCAGGACCCCCCCAAGTGGGTGTTGTCTTGAATGAGCCCAAAACAATTAACCCACACGAACCCCAACTGCTGAAATTGAATTTTGATATGACACCTGATGGGTTATGAATCCTGACGACACTGGACGTACCCCGTCATTGCACATGCTTCCCCACCCTCATTATACTCATCATGATCGTCATAATCATCATCATCCATCATCCATCATCCATCTTCCATCATCCATTATCCATCATCCACCATCCATCATCAAACATCACTCATCACTCATCAAGTCATAAAGTCATCAAGTCATCAAGTCATTCATCTTCATCATCACCCTCATGACTCATCACTGTACATCCCAAGCATCTTCTGCCACTTCTTCACCCAGTCCCCCGGCATTTGCTCCACCCGGTGCACTTCACTGGGGCAAACGGCGATGAGGACACACGACGCCGCAGCCAACAAGGCCACCAGTGCGAGGCACCGGGCCATGGCGATGGAACCCGTGTCCGGAACGGATGGAGAGGTGCAAGGAACACCATCAACCAGGGCATGGCCACCGGTCAAATACACTGATCAACTATGCATTTGGGATCATTTTGGGTACGGTTCGAAATAATTCACCCCTAAATGCATATGGGATCATTTTGGGTATGGTTCAAAATAACTAATCCTCAAATGGTAATGTCCAGTCCTGTTTAGTGGAAGTCTAGTAACACAACACTAGTTTTTTGTATAGACTACCCAATTTTGAGCCATAACCATCTGCCATCTGGGATGCATCGTCGGAAACAATCCATCACTGTCCTGCAACACGACCTAAGGATTTCCAAAATATGGTAGATACCTCCAAATTGACATAATTTCAAGTCCATCAATATTAGGTACCCGAACTTAGGTACCTGAAATGGCCATTGATATAATTTAAAGTCTATCAACGACGTTTCCTCTGCAGCCTTCGTTCTCTTTTTCCAATGCCGCTGCTGCGACCCGGTCCGCTTCAACTGGCTTCCTGGCGCGGCCGTGTTCCAAGTGGTTCAGCTACTGGNTTTCCAATGCCGCTGCTGCGACCCGGTCCGCTTCAACTGGCTTCCTGGCGCGGCCGTGTTCCAAGTGGTTCAGCTACTGGAGCCACACCAGAACTATTACGTGGGTTACGTGGATTGCTCATTTGAAAAATGTCCAGTGGAAATTAGACATATCATGATACATCTCATAAATACAATGGGAAGTGAGGTAAGTATTGAAACCATATATAGTTTTCAAAAGTGGAATGAAACTTGTACATAACATTGCTAATCTTACATATCCGGCAAAAAAGGCTGGGTAGCATGTATTCCAATCAAACTAGCAAGAACAAGCTATCACAACAAAACAATGCAGGTTTATCCTGAAGTTTGGTCATGTTGATAGTCTGAACCATCCAAAGTATAGGTGGTCAATACTCTTAAGACTCTTGAGTCGTAGCGGGTAGAAGTATACTATATATCTGCATCGGTTGATAACGTTGGTGCTTTCCCAACATGCTGTCCCGACCAAATTCTTATATATGGAAAATTACCTGTATACTACAATATACAATCATTCATGCACAGGTTCATCCCAATCACTGCAACTATGTACTACATGGGTTTATCATCCTAGAACAAGAAAAACATGATCCACAATAGTATCCTGCCAATCTGTAAGCTTCTCTTGCTGGGTCACTTTTGACCCAAGGCCGCTATTCATGCATTGTATCCCCTTATGTCATAGCACAACGGCGTTTCAATCTTGTTCAAACCCGTATGTCATCTGGTAATTCAATGTAGCTATGGAAACTGGCCATTTATAGATGGTTGACCTACTAAACATAGTGACTTTCCAAAGCTATGTGAATTACAAATTGTATGCGTAGTTTTCCAAGACAATGCGTCATCCCAAAACTTACTGCTTGGTTGAGAGCGCAATTTCCAGTTCATACATTGTTGTACTCTCCATGACACCAGGAGGTATGATGCCAATACAGTGGGTATCCCATTTCTATCCCTTAACCATGGCTAAAAAAAGAGTTTGTCATTTGAGCACTGTTCAAAACCATCTGTCGTCCCATTATATTGCCTGCTCAATAGGAATTACCAGAATGGATTATGAGAATCCCAAATATATTGGGTGGGTCTGAAAATGGACTATACCCCCAGCAGTTACCATATGTTCATTTGGAAATGGTGCTCAACAATCAAATTTGGAAGATTTCCCAACACTTTGTTTTTCCCATGAAAACCTTCATTTATTAAGGAGTTCCCATTGGCAACCAGGTTTGATTACCAAATGGTACCAAGCCCAGATCCTACTCACAGCTCCCAAGAAATCCACATAGGAGACGGCAGAGATTGGCCTTGATCACGGTCGGCACTTGTGGCTTGTCCTCACGTGTCCGATACAAAAAGAGGATCAGAAATCAGATCCGATTGGATTATCTTGGAAAATATGGGGAACTATGGGGGTCATGTTGGATTCAAATAGGACAGCAACCTTTTAATGAGGTTTCACGGATGGCTTTAATTTTTCCAAGGTTTCCTGTAATAAACATCCCATCATCCAATTCTGGGATTGGTGGTTGGAATGCGGATATCACTATGATATCACCTTGAAGAATTGGGACATATCCAACTCTCACAACCAACCTGGTTTAAGCAATGGAAGAATAGGTTTCACCAATCAAAATGGGGTGTCAAAAGGGGTAAACCCAACGTCATAGGCCTCACATTTTGAAGGGTTTATACCATCCATTTCTGGTGATAGCATGGATGGTGTATTGTTGAACTTGCCATATTAGAATCAACATGAATCAACCACAATGGGTCAACATGAATAGAATCAGTTACTCGCCGATTTACCAATTCCACTAGCTGCTGCAACTGAAGAACCAACCACGATGGGAAACTGGACATATCGCGAATGACAGTGGTTGAGCTACCCATCCCCAATATGTTTGTCAAAGGGCATTGTCAAACACCATCTTGATGGCTAATGGGTTCTGTTCAAACTATTCAAAACGGTTGACAAATAAGGGATCCTTGTTCAGCCTGACATCCTGAAAGCAGTATCGATCTACTTTCTATACAAAAATCATATCTATATAATAAAAATTATATAGTTGTTTGGCCTGATATAGTGTTCAACTTGTTAACTACCAACTAAAATAATGTTTCCCAGTTAACCATTTCAAGAAAACACGCAGTTCAAGAGGTTTCCCTAGCTCCATCGATCCAGGAACAGTACTTGATTCGCATCCCGGTGGGCAAGCGGCTAATCATCGAACCCGACTATGGAATGTCTCCAGAGTTACCATGGGTAAACTAACATAGATGTGTGGAAAACCCAGGTTGATGTGTGGAAACATGATCTACATCTAAGCTAGTTTACCCGAGGGTATGTCGATTTTGTATGGGTTACGAACCATTTACGAAAATTAGCATCCTATATCTCCAAATTCTCTTCATATTCAAGTCCCCAAATGAATATGAGGAATATTGGGGTGTGCCAGAAAATTTGGTATCCCCAAATTCAATTCGGAATTGTGATTTGCCCCATACAAATGACAATGTTTAGGTTTCCCCGCTTTTCAGATAGACCCAAATATCATAGCTATTCTAATTATATCTTAGCATATCCCTGCCATATCATCAATTTTGTGGCGTATGAGTTGTAAATCCCCCATTGTTGTTGGTTAAGCCAGAATTNAGTGTTTGAACAATTCATTGTTTTGCATTTTGGTAATAGGAATCTATGTCATCTGGAACTGTTGGTAATAATTTTGAGACATACCCAGTTCATTATATTACCATCTGGTTACTTAACATAGCCATTGAAAATGGCCCATTGATGCTTTTCCCAATAAAATCACCATTTATAGGGAATTCTCCAGTTCGCTACGTTAAAATAACCAGAGGGTCTTTTTTTCCAAACTGTCTCTTCATCTCTATTTTTCCAAACTGTCTCTTCATCCAGAAACCGAAACCCATCCTGCTGAGGTAAACAGGNGCCAAGACTGTCTTCTCAAGAGTGTTTTCCCAAGAGTGTCATGCCAAGAGTGTCTCTCAGGAGTGTCTCCCAGGAGTGTCTTCCAAGAGTTTCATGCCATGAGTTTTTCCCAAGAGTGTCATGCTAAGAGTGTCTTTCAGGAGTGTCTCCCAAGAGTGTCATGCCAAGAGTGTCTCCCCAGGGGTGTTATGCCAAGAGTGTTTTCCTAAGAGTGTCTTCCAAGA
>BGPT01003416.1:19686-37257 GCA_003297045.1 Symbiodinium sp. clade C Y103 | reverse complement strand
AAAGCAGAGAAGCAGGACAAGCGGAAAAGCAGAGAAGCAGGAAAGCAAGAAAAGCGGAAAAGCAAAGAAGCAGAAAAGCAGAAAAGCAGAGAAGCAGAAAAGCAGAAAAGCAGAGAAGCACAAAAGCAGAAAAGCAGAGAAGCAGAAAAGCACAAAGACAGAGAAGCGGAGAACCAGGAGACCCAAAAAAAAATCCAAAACCTTGCCAAAAAAAAAACAAAAATAAATGACCCTCCGATTTAAAATCCAACCAAGCATGCTTTTTATCAAGCCAATAGCATGTTCTCATTTCCCAGACCGGCCTCACTCCAGTTTCCTGATGGAAACTCGGCCACGTAACTTCCAGGCACAAACCTGCCAGTTTCTCGAGGCACAAGTTGGGCCGAGAATCCCAGTCTCTCGACATGAGTTTTGCATCTCAAATTTAAAAACAGGACAGGCCATGTATTTTGTGCAGGTCTCAAGAAGTGCCGCTGCTGCCTACCGTCATGAAACGCCGTGAGACCTTGATTCGGAAGTGGTAAACTCATGTGAAGGGCGCCCACGTTTCGGACTAATTTGGTGCCTATCCCGGGAACATTTGTGAGAAAGGCATTCCATTCAGCATCAAGGCTTCTGAGGCTCGCTCATACTGCGCTTAGAAAAGAAGACTGACTAAACGAGAACCCAAACCTGAAAACGAGACATAGTGACCGCCGAACAAGCACGCCGTTGTCTGAGGTAGCTGCGCTGCAGGACGTTGCGCCGTGGTATTTCAGGCAGCCTCGAAGCATGGGTTTCATGAGGGCGCAAGCTGCAGCGACATGCGTTTTAACCCATGTCAGTGGCAGTAGAAACTCATGATGATCGATGTCAATAGCGTATGCACCAGGGTTGCACCATCGGGTTTGCCAAGGATGTAGAGGGAGAATCTTGTGGCCCACGGGGTAAAGAGACCATGCATGAACATGCACCATCCACCACACCTGTATCGTGTTTTTTTTCCTCAGTTTGTTGGCTTATTGTTAGTTGCTTTGCGGAAGGTGTTTTCTGGAAAATCCAGTGTCATCAAATGAGTGGGACAGCTGAGATGTTCGGGAGATTTGGAGACCTATGATAGACAAGCATCTCCCGACGCCTCTGCCACAAAGCTGAGTTCAGAGAAGGCACCATCGGATCCTGCAAATTCACTCGCTTGCTGCATTCACGGAAATGGTAATCGAGTCATAGCCATTGAGAACCCTGGTCCATGAGAACACGGAACATTCGCACATTTCCGCACAATTCGGTACAATGACCCGAGGTATGATCGGCACCACTTGTGCTTTACCTTATACCGTCCAGTTGTTTGAAGTGTACATTGTAATCCATCCCAATACCTACATTGTTGGAAGGTGCGCAGCAGCCTACCAAGGCTCACCTCGCCATCTTCTCGTAGCAGGTCATGGTCCAGCAACAAATGACTCAAGATCTCCTGATGCCATGGATTCAAGTGGCCTTTCGGATTTTTTTTTTTGGTGCACTGGTGAGAGAAATCATTGGAGTTCATTAGAAATTTAATGCCAAATAGCAATATTGATGAGATATCATCGTGATGGACCCCTGAATTTGCGATGTAAGGTGCAGGACGCCGGGTCCTGGTAGTTGCTGGCAGCCCCAATGACCTTGGCTGCACCAAGGCATGGAGGTTTGCCCCCCAGGGGACCCATGGGGAACCAAGAAATAACAAAATAACAAATTGGTCAATGGCAATAGATTCTTTTTTCAAACAGCAAAATTATCTGATGGCTTTTCTACGTTCCACGATTTGGATCGCCATGCTTCTGCCATTGGGGCCTGGGTGGCGCACTTGTCTCGCGTCCAAAATTGCTGACACCTCGTTGCGTCCAAAAGGCGACCACAGTCTCAATGGTGCTTCGAGAGACCACCAACGTTAAGCGCAGGACGCGAGCAGCATCTGCGGCTGCATTGTAAGTATCAAAGTAGGCCTGCAGTGTATCCAGGGAATATATGGATGATCCATGAGCCTCACGATGCATTGTTGGCGCAGCAAACCTGGAGGCTGAGGAAAAGGACTGGAACTTTGCTCCTCATGGTGCTCGGTCTGCTATCCTGGCATCGTGTCATAGGGAAGCCAACTTCAGCTGGATCGTAAAGGGAAAAAAAAAACACCGTCGGATCAGAAAACATTGCGGAGAACTCCTCTCTCACTACACTCGCAGACTGCTTGCCGTCAATGTGCTCATTTCAAAGAGATTCAACGGTTGACCGTAGCGGCTTGCCTCCTGCTCCTCACGAGGACTCTGCTCAGGCCTAAGCTTCAGAGGCATTGAACCGTTGAACCTTCGTTGGAAGACTATGGATGAGTCACCCTGTTTCAGATGCGATTTTGGTGGCGGTGGTGGTCACAAACACACCAGTCACGGGCATCTAAGTCTTCTGCATCTCGCCTGGCATGCAACAGGATCAATGAAAGGTTTTGCAGCTATCCGCAAGCTGAAGTTGAAAAAATAGCTATAGGAATAGGTAGCGATGTAATGCTATGTATATTCTATAGATAATATATATGTAATATATGAATATGTTCATGCAAGATATATGATTCGATCTGATTCGTTTGAGCACCAGGGCGCAAACTGTGCCTGCAGCTGGTTCCTCGGTCCCAGAGAGCTCCTCAGGACGGGGCGGGAATGTAGGGGTGGTTGGACCAGTTGGCCAGCCATTTCTGTTTCAACGTTTCTCAAATGGCTTTCTGGATCAGGATGGTGTGCTGATGTGTGCTGTTGCTTCTGTTGTGCAGGGTCACGCAGAACATGGACCTGCTGCTTTAAAAACGACGCTACTTGCAGTTCCAAGTTTCTGGAGCATCCTCCGCAGAACCAACAAAGACCTGAGTCTGCGCGTCCGTGTGTGTGTGTGTGGGTGGCAAAGGATGCGAAAAGGGGAACCTGCTATGAATAAGAACATGTACAACCACTTCCAAATCCAACCCTACTCCAATGAAATGTCATTTCTGCTCACCTTTCATCTGGGTGCCGAGGTGAGCACGCCCGCAATATCACTGCCCATGGAGATGGAGCCTCGGGTGTGACAATGGTGCGGAATCCCTGAGCCCAATGGAAGCACCAAGAGGCTCAAGAGGCTGAGAGGTCACCCCACTCTGAAATCGAAGGGAATTCGAAATTGAACCAACTTCATGTCATCTAAGTCATCGAGCCTTGAGATCTAACTGTGGGCCATACACAAAGTGTCATACTTGGCAGAAGCGTTTTGTACTTTCCTTACAGTGAAGTTGGACATAAATGGACACTGTATGAAATTTCAATGGTATGTTCGGATGTTCTTCGGATGTTCACCAAAATCACAATGTCGGACAATGTTGGATAATCCAGTATACGGTAGTATATGACAGAAATGACATTGAAAATTTTACCATGTGCCACCACTGGGAAACCTGCCCCCCGCCATTCCCTTGAGGCTCCAGCTCCAGTTCCGCTGCCGCCTCCTGGCTGGCGGAGAGAAACCTGGCGGTGATGTCCGGTTGCATCTTTTGACTGAAGATCTGGGAAGGTTTGGCTTCACAAGACTCAGAAGACTCAGAAGACTCAGAAGACTCAAACTTCTCAGGTCGTTGATTCGTGACATCTGTTGGGAGGAATATGTTAAAGACACACCATGCAGAAAAGTAGAGCGTCCATGAGGTTTCCAACATTTGCTGAGAAAGAACAGCATGATGGCTGGTGCAGCTGACAAACCGTTGCCACAGCTCACGTCTGTTTTGGAAAACTGCCCACTCCCATGCGCTTCCTGCCTTCAGTCCCCTTGCCGTTGGCACCTTTGGCCTACAAGGTCAGACAGCCACTTTAGCCATGACGCCTTCAAACAGCATCACCTCGATCACCTACATATGATGATTTATCAATGTATCACCTTCGAATCACCTTCGAAAGCAGCAAGATGTCACGCTGCCAGTGTCCCTCGTCAGTAGTCAGAACCTCTTGCAATAGGCTGAGTCAAGCCATCAAAACAAACGAGTCCGAGCAACTTCAAATTCACTATCGTCTCTATTTTGTCCAGGAACTCCAAAAAGGTGCTCACACTTCCTCTTCGCAATTCCGGCTTCAACCAGAGAGTCGGACTATCAAATCCCTCTCCTTAACTTTTAGTTGTGGAACCTTTAATAAGAAAAAACAAGAGATCCGAACAAACTCCAAATAATCCAAATAATACAGAAAACAGGGATCACATGTATCATACATGTTACATATGGGTTTGTGTGTGTGGATTTCATTCATATGGGTACATTGTCAACCTCGATCCTGAAAGGGCATCCCTGGCAGCCTGCGGCTGCTCCGCGTCCGTTCCATTGGCACCACCTGACAAAGGACCGTGAACTGACACGATTCCAAGATTTTCCAAGAAATTGGATGGTTGAAGGATGACTTGAGATGTTTGGCATCATGAATCATTGTGTCATCGACCACAGAAAATACATCCGAATCATGGTACATCCAAAGGTTGAAATTGTTTGAAGTTTTGCTGGATTTGCTTGGATCCCTCACCTTGCATGGCTTCCATCCGCAACAGCCACCTCGGTCAGGACCGACACTCTCGGCCATAAAGATGCATTGCAGAAGCTGAGATGCCCGGCGGAAGTAAGTCCTCGGGATCAGCCTCCACGCCAACCTGGAGGTGGTACTACAGCATACTACTTGCGCACTACTCACATACATGTAGGCCTACATTGCGGCCTACATGTACTACCAGTGTCTATAGAAGCAAACAAGACTGCGGTCGTGCCTTGTTTTTGCTATTTAAGTGAGTCATGTCTATCATCAGCACCAACAATTCTGTCCATCTTCGAGCAGCTCTTTTGATAGTATGAGATCAGAGTTCACGTGCTATTTGGCTGCAGTTTTTTTTGGCTTGACATTGAATTAAACAAGAAATAAACAAGAAAACAACGGATGTTCTGAAATACATCCGAATACACCAAAAGGGCAGGCAGCATGCGTTTCCTCTTGTGCCAAGATCAACTATTCTGTCCCCGCCTCTTTTCTCCTCCAAACGGATTTGCGGCCGTCATAGGCAGCCCTCGGAAGCACTTGCCAATGTTGTGCATGCCAGCTAGGACTGTTGAACACGCACAAAATGCAACCATCGGTCTTAGACAGTGCTAATGAGGATCAGACCAAACCAGTACATTTGCTGATGAAGCTGCCTTGTCCAGAACCTTCGCGTTTAAATGGGTTTTGAATCAGCAACGCATTAGAAGGGTCAACTTCAAACGAGGCTAGAAATCAAAAAGAGACCTCTAAACCCAAGTCTGGAAGGCTGAAGTACTTATGTATATACTTGACATGTTTCTTAGCTTCATTAACCTCCCTCCAGACCCTTTCGAATGCTGTGGGAAACGACATGTCCAAGGCCCTGACTGCGTTTCCACAGGCCCAAAGGCCAGAGTCCGGCTCCCGTCGCACAGAGAGCACCTGCATCTTCAAGGCGCGAGGTGAGACACGGTGAAACTGTGTTCCTAAGTGTTCCTAAGTGTTCCTAAGTGTTTTTTGCTTCCGTTTGCAACACTTAGGAAGGCACTAGGTTCAACTAGCTTTTTTTTGTTTTGCGCTGCAATCGGCAGGAGAGCAACAGCAGCAGTTCTAGCAGCACTACCACCAGCAGCACCACCACCACTCCAGTACCACCTCTGCACACTAATTTGCAATACAAAGATTTGGGGGGAAAGCAATAAGAGGGCGCTGTCCTGGGAGTTGACAAGGTTCCCTGCAACTGCATGCTCTTGGTTCGTAAACATGGTATGTATGCGGCATATACCTTTGCAATCTAGCTAAAACATGCTGTTATGCTGCATTTGCAAAAAAATATGTTGTATGCAAGCACATTGTTCCTGCCCTCGCCAACGATCAAGCAAATTGGAACAGGCCTGTGCTCGACCTCCCCTTCGTGAAAGTCGTGCAGTCAGCGGCCCTCCACGTGGGCCTCGCGAACTGCAGGTCCAACCGTCGTGGACCATTCCCCAAAAATCAAAGAACGCGATCTATGAGTTATCTAGATTATATTATATATAATTTATATTATATATATACATATATATATATGGTAACCCACCCCCCAGAACCTACCTTTCTTCATTTCCACTCACCTCCTTTCACCTTACCTCAAAGCATTTTATAATACAGTCTTTATACATATATATATATATATCTTTTTATATGTGTGTGCATGTAGAAGTGTCAGCTATATGTTTAAGATGCCTTCTGGGTAGAAGCCGATGAAAAGTAACATTATGTATGGCTATGTGATGATAGTAAGGAACAAAAACCACAAACCAAAAAAAAACAAAAAACCAAACAGAATCCCTGACTCAAGTCAAAAGTTTTGGTTTTTTGGTTTTCCTTGAGTTTTTTTTTTGTTTTTTTTGGTTTTCTTGATTTTTGCAGGTAAAAGTTGGTTTTTCATCAAAAACCAAAATTTTCTTTGAGTTTTTTTGGTGTTTCTATTGTTTGTCTTGAAAACCCAAAAAACTCAAGGGATTTTTTGGTTTTTCATCCAAAAACCAAAAAACCTCAAGGAAAATTTTGGTTGTTGGCTCAAAAAACAAAAAAAACTCAAGGAAAATTTTGGCTTTTGATGAAAAACCAACTTTTACCTGCAAAAATCAAGAAAACCAAAAAAACCCAAAAAAAAACTCAAGGAAAACCAAAAAACCAAAACTTTTGACTTCAGTCAGGGATTCTGTTTGGTTTTTTGGTTTTTTTGGTTTTTGGTTTTGGTTTTTGCTTTTCTTCTGATTCAAGAATGTGAGAATAAACTTTTTGGATCCCCAGCCCTAAGTCTTGATGAGGGAAGTCTGGAGGGATGATATGGATCCAAAACGTTTTTCTCAAAATCTTGAATCTTGAATCCAGGAAATTTTGCAAAGTTTGCAAAGTTTCAGGCATATGATGTGCAGATTGGTTCATCACCAAGGAAGTTACTTAGGACCATGGGAAGAAATGCAACACAGACAGGACTTGAACATAGAATAAGCAAATCAGTTTCAGCATGGACTTTGAGGTTGTTTTTCAAAGCAAGATCCTCCACTATATGCCTTACACAGCAATATTTTCAAAGATGACNAGAATAAGCAAATCAGTTTCAGCATGGACTTTGAGGTTGTTTTTCAAAGCAAGATCCTCCACTATATGCCTTACACAGCAATATTTTCAAAGATGACATGCCTTTCATAAAGTGGCATCAGTTTGTACAGACCCCTTCTATAAAGGAGTGCAGCACTTCTTTGAAAGGAATATAGGGTTATTTTCAAAGAGGATTGCAGCTGTGCAAAGTTACAAAGGAGCGCACCATTTCTTCAAAAGGAATGTCAACTTATTTACAAAGAGACTTACAGTTGTGCAAACTTCTTTTCAAGAGGTAAAGGAATCTATGGAAGGACAAGGAGGAGAGCATTATTTCAGAATGGAATCCTTTGAGTACCAATTTAAAACCATTGTGGTATTCCTTTAAAAACACGTTGGTGCAAGTATGGGCAAAGCTTCCTTCACAAGGGGGTGAACCATTTGAGTGAAAAGCATGCAATAATACAAAGAAGTATACATAGCATTGCTATTAAATAGAGCCCTCCAATGTATGTAGTATGTTTGAATGAAAAAGGTCATGGTTGTATCTGTGCAAGTCACTAATGGTATATTACAGATATTTCAAATGATATACTAAAAGTATATGACATTGTATCTATATATACATATACTTCAAAAACATTTCCAAAGGAGTATCAAAGGATACCAACGATATGTAAAGGTATGATACAGGTATATTGAAATACGTATATATATATATATTCAAGGTATTCTCTTGGTTGTTAAATGGCATACTAAAGGTGTATTGAATGGTATATCAAAGGGCTCAAAAGTAGGTTCTGGGGGGGGGGTGAGCATATATATATATATATATGGGATCTTCTCTAAATTCCTTTTCCCGGATTCGGACAAAAATCACCTTCACTGCATATCTACAGGACTCCGCCTTTAAAGTTCAATTGTCCCAACAGACCTCAACATGAGTGAAAAAAGGCGTGAGTGATTGATTTGCACCAAATTCTTGCAAACGTAGCTAGCGTGCGGCTCTTTTCGCTGGAGCTGCTGGAACTACTGGAAACAGTATCCCATCCTGCATCGTTCCCCTGGTTTGGTCTACAACGCAGATTCCCCATGGCCCATATCCCAGTTGGGGCTGCCAGCTGCAAGCAAACAGTGCTCTTGACTCTTGTGTTTTCAAGTACAGTGATGACCAACGGGGAACTGCGTAATTCTTGGGGCAATTATCTAGCGCGGATCAACCGCCAGAACTACGTTTAGCCTAGCCGTTAAAACGTAAAAATCAGGTGTTTTTTCATATCTTCACAAGTCACGTTGGTGATGCTGAGTGATGCTGGCCAAAAAGAAGGTGAAGCTGCAATGCAGCTCAAAGAAATTTAAGAAAAGTAAGACTACTGTGGAGTCTCCCAAGCAGGACCGGGAAACAGGTGCAAGAAAGCAAGAGGGAAAAAACATCGGGCCTGACTATGTTTCACTTGAATGGAATGGCTATGTATAGCGCAAATCTGGCGCTAAGCTGCAGGAAAGCGATTTCACCGCATATATTCAGGACTCCGCCTTCTAATGAAATCTAAAATACATCATGCCAAAATATTTATATATGTCCTTCGAATTTAAAAGTTCCTTATAGGCATTTTAAAGCAGATCCCATATGTATGTATGTATGTATGTATGTATGTATGTATTATGTATGTATGTATGTATGTATGTATGTATGTATGTATGTATGTATGTATGTATGTATGTATGTATGTATGTATGTATGTATGTATGTATGTATTTTCCAATAAAGATACCAAGACTCGATTTCCCTCACGGACCCTCACTTCCAACGCCCAAAGCAGGTTTCCGCGTCGAGGGCGAGTGAGTTTTCAGTTTCCCCATTGGTACTGCGGCATCACTTCCGGAACCCCATCATCATAGATCAAAGATCAATGGGGCAGGGTGGGGTGGGGTAGGGCAATAACGTTCACGAGGACTTCAAACAAGCTGCTAGCTGCTGGAATGGGGTGGGGTGGGGTGGGGTGGGCCAAAACCGTTCACAAGGACTTCAAAAAAAGCTGCTAGCTAGCTGATGTCGTTGCTGTTGCTGTCGCTGTGGCCGTGGCTGGTGCTGTTGCTGTCGGTGTCTCTGTGGCTGTTGCTGTTGTTGATGATGTTGATCTTGTTGATGTTGATGTTGATGTTGATGTTGATGTTGATGTTATGTTGATGTTGATGGGATGTGGATGTGTATGTGGATGCTGTTGTTGATGCACGCAAACGACGTTGGGGGCGAGTACATTTCCGTCGCTGAAAGCGAGCGAAAAGTCGGCGTCGGGAGCGAGTGGCCGACCCCAAATATTGTACTCGCAGGAAGCAAAGAAAAGCAAGTTCGAAAGAAGTTTCATTGAATGGCTCTTGACAATGGTTCCAAACATGGAGTGACCGGCGGACAATATTTGTGGGATTTTCCAGCATCGTGAGACCCAAAACTCCAAGCCCGACACCCCACTGGACAAAAACTTCATTGTCCTGCAGCAAAAATGCAATTGGTGACACACTAAATCAATACCTTTTCTGAGTGGGCCTTCTGCGTTGCTTTTTTCGAATTGAATTTGGAACTGCACTAAATTTCTCACCTTGTGTTCACTGAAATAGCGGTTTTCCTCACTTGGCCATGTCATGGTACATGAAACTGTATAAGTTTTCAACGTGCAAATTGTACTTGGGGAGACTGAGTTTGCTAGCTTGATCCTTTTATTCTCCAGCTGCCATATCACCAGGTTTTGAAATGATTTCGCTCAAGAACTGGGCTGGAACTTCCAGGCGTTCATCGACTTCCCTTGTTTCGCTTTCTGGTACCGGGTGGTACCAAATCTCCAAGCTTTATGACCCGGGTCAGCCCCAGCACAGCCAGCAACTCTCCTGTGAATCCAACCATTCTCCCAAAAGCTCAGCAGCTCCGGATGACAGTCCCTCAGAGCGGAAAGGAGTTTAGCAGTTTGAACCCTGACCTTTGGATGAACTGCGAGAATCGATGGGCAAGTGCGCAAACACTAGGATTGTAAAACGTACTTACGTACTGTAATCACACCACCAACGGTTGTCGAAATAGGAGCAAACCAAGTTGCGATACAACCTACCCAAAGCAGGGATGCAGTCTACCAGCAATAGCGATGCAGCCCACTAGCAATCAATGGTCAGGAGATCCCCTGACATGGCCAACCAACAAGAGCTTGGAAGTTTGATCCCCAACATGACCAGCATTGACCAGCTGACTTTCAGATCCAGACTTTGCTACCTTTGGAAGCTCCCTTTGCCTTGAGACGAAAGCCCGCAACTCCATCACTTGGAACTTGGAACTGCATTCAAGTATACTGAAGTCCCAAAGTCGGGCGCAAATCCTGCTAGTGACTCTAAGCTCTCTGCCCGACTACTTGAACCTGCAGTGAGTGAGAAGCTCATGATTTTCAGAATCCTCAGTGTGGAATGTGGAAATGTTACAAAATAATTATCCAAATCTACAACCAGTGGTCCATAGGACGTATAGGTTTGTCCTTTCAGGAATCAGGATGATGTTGATGCATCGAGGGTGAACGGCACTTGCCTTCCCAGGACTCGGTACCAGTCGCACCTCCTAATCGGGAAGATGTGGGGATATGCTGTACTGGATACGCTGGACTGCTAAGCCACTCAAAGAGGCAGGAACTTGGCTTTCTTTCACAAAAATATCTCGTCAGAAAGGATGAGCACCAAAGGATGCTAAAAATCTTCCGGCCTGCATCCTCTTCCTGGTTCCGGGGAACCTTATGTTGATGCCAACAGCCAGGAAATTGTGGATGCTCACAAGATCTCACAAGCTCACAAGATTTCACAAGCAAATCGAATTGAGAGCTGCCAGGCTGAGGGTGTGGCCCACTTGCCTTCACCTTTCCTTCGCCTCAAGGCATAATTTCATGGGCAGCAAGTTTACAACTGCGGATGCAAAACATCACGGGATCTACCAATGAAATCTGTACTAAACCCAAACTTATGCAGCAGTTCATCAAACCCTCGCAACTTCCCTGAGATTGCCATCCCATAAAGAACACAAGTTGATGGGGTGGGGGCAGTGGTGGGTGACCGTAACTTGCCTAATCAGCCATGCTGAGCTGGCGTTGATCACATGCAATCAATTGCAAAGGCGTCACCGAACTATCTCGATGGATGGCGTCAGGACACTGCAAGCTAAGGTACACCACATTCTAGACTCACTCCAAATGTCCAAATGCGCCAGGACTTCACTCAAAGGAAACGATGAAACTCTAAGAGAGAATCACAACACTCATGACATTGCCATGAGAACTGGAAGGATATGTTGTGGGAGCACACCATGCCCCACACGGGATCCGCCATCATCCACCGCAGCCTGAAGGAAAAGTTCTCCTGGTTCCTGTGGGTTCAAAGGTATAGCAGCCGGCACATGGGTAGATAGGATCTGCTCAAAAAACAAAACATGCTGGAGGGAAAAATGATTTGGTCATCGATGTGTTGGCCAGCGATGTATTTTTCAAGCCATCCAATTTCAGGGTGACAAGACTTTAAAATTTACATAAACCATAATTTCATGGTGGGCTTCTAGACGCCTAGCTCTTGGAGCCCTGGGGCATCTCTGTGTGGTCATCCAGTGTTTTTCAAGGAAAAACAATTATGCCATGAGGACAGTGTAGACAGAATTTCATGTCTCATGAAGTTTTGATTTCAAGGCCTCCTTTCAAAGCAACGGCCAAAGTTCAAAGGCTTTAGGAAGGACCGAAGGACCTTTCAGCCCTCCAGCCTGAACTTTCCTTTGCCCTTTCCTTTGCTTTGCGTCCACTGGCCACCTTAGTGCTGGAGACGTTGAGACTTTGGGGTCAAGAATACCTGCACCTCGAAGGTCAAGAGGACTGTTGGCTTCCTGAAGAATACTGCAAGAGATGTAATGTGCGAGTCAAACTTGGCTTGATCATACCAAATAGAAACAGGAAAAGTAGTCAAGAATGTTGGTCTAGCGTCAACTGTCTGAATCATCCAATTTCGGTGCTGGAAGTAACAAGTGTTGAAATCAGCGTGCTGTCCATGTGCTGCGATGGCCAGAACGCCGGAACTTCTCTATTCATTGCTACAGGCCTGCCCATCTTGGGATGTTGTCCCAAGTTCCCATTTTCAGAGGCAATACAACCCCGAAGAACACTCTTCAAAGTCGCGCAAACTGTCAAAGGCTGCAGTGTGACAACTTCAAAGTCTAAAGGCATTTCGGATTAAGGGGTGCTTTTGCCACACCTGAAAACCCAATGCACGCGAAACCTTCCACACGCTGATCCAAGTACATACGTTGGACGGAAGGGACAGGGAATGCAAGCTGACTTCATCCTTGTGTGCTGGGTGTCTTGGGGGGTCGTGTCAATGACCTTAGAAGTTGCGGCGCACTTGATTTTGGATGTGTTGCAGGGAATCTTTGGGCTTTCCTGCTATATAGATGGGCTGGATGGGGGAGATCCAGTTCATTAGGGCTGCATTGGCGAATACGGCCTGCAATAGCCGAATAGCCACATCCTGGAAAAGCTGGGCTCAACACGTCACTAGAACACTTTCACTTTCACTAGGACAGTATGAGCAACCGGTCTGACAACCAAGAGGTTGACGCACTTGGACCACCAAAACATGAGTGAAAACCCTGGTACCACAGGCCAAGTGGGACAGGAACCACAAGCACCCAGGCAAAATACCTCAAGGCCCCTGCTGTCATGACTCGCTTCATTCACAGCTTGCCATTGCCTTGACAGTGTCATCAACAGCAGCACAAGAGTGATCAACGCTGCAATCGCTAACCGCCCCTCTCATTGGGGTATTTATCTGGTGTGTTCAAGAATTGGGGACGCAAATTCTACGACTACCATACTACCATCTACTACCATCTACTACCTGCCTGTGTCAGGTTTTTCAAGGTCCGAAATGGAGGTGAATGGCCCACTGAGTGCCCTGGCTGACCATCCCGTGGGCGATTCTCCTGCCTAGGGCGCTCTGAGTCACCTGTCAATGTCCGGCATCCCCCAAAAAGAGACCGTACCGGTGGATGGAAGGTACAAATTTCAAACATGTTCAAACATGCCTATCATATAATATCTTATATCTGATATTTCGATGGTGCGTCATCATTCGGTACGAGTACGAGTACCTCAACCAAGACTGGTATCTTTTGTCAATAAACAATCTCTTTCACAACCGGGCCTTGCCCAGCGGGTGCTGAGCCCGGCTTCAGTGGTGGCCAGGCCCCAGTGTCTTCCATTGGCGCCAAACGAGCCATGACTGCGCAGCCACTTCAAACAGTGACCTGCCAGAGATCTGAAAAATCTGCATCCCAACGAGCTCATGCACAAGTGAAGGCCTGTGTTTCGCCATCAAATTGATTTTTGAATATTTTTGAGTCAGAGCCACATCGGATGCCTTACTTCCACATCTTCTAAGAATGACCATGCAGAGAATTTGGGACGGAATGAAGCACACATGCTGCAAAGCCATGGTGAGGCAATCAGCCAAATGAAGCCAGCAGAACCGTCCTTTGGCAGCCCTTGGCATGCCACAACTACAGAAAATGAGCCGCTGATGGCGGCTGACAAAGAAAGAATCACGAGAAATTGACAACTGCACAATGCAGAGGGAAGATACTAGAAAAACGAAACAATCTGCAGATACTCCAGCTGCTCCTCAAACAATGCTTAGCTAGTGTGCAAGCATCAACGGTGCCGGGCCTTTGTCTCAAATCTGGCAACCTCCGAGTTTCTGGTTCCGGATCATTTGGATTCTGAGTCAAAACAAATTGGATTCCTCAATTATAAATAGTAAACGGTTGTCCCATGCAAACAGCTACTCCATTGTCTAATTTCCGGTTGATCCGGTTCCTCTGCTATTCGGGAATGGATATCATTTACAGCCAGGGGAAATCCCTGGCCTTGCTGCAGTGAAACGTCTTAATCTATATAGCATTTGTATGTTTTTTCCTCGCATTCTGCCTTGTTCCCATGTGAAATGCTGAGTGACATCGAAAGGTTTCTATTGGTTGCTGTATCATGCACCTTGTGGAAAACTGGTCTGCTGTCTTCCCTGTCTGAATCTCTGTTGTCACCAAGTAGTCTTGACCTCTTTGGCACCGATGCTCTTTTCTGGTTACGTTTAAAGATTATGAAAGTATACGTAGCTTGGGATTCAGTTGCAGCGCCGCAACCACCCAGCACCTCAGCTGTCAGCATCTGTGTCTAAACATCACAGGAAGGAGGGGACATCTGGGAAGGAGACATTTTGCCACGTCTATCGCTTGAAACTTCGCATCAGTTCGTATGGGATAGCATGGTACCAGCATGGTATGAACCCGCTCTTCTCAACGAACTTCCAGGGGCCAGAAGATATGTTCATACAATCAACAACTTTATGCTCCGTGCTATGGAATTGGGAACAAATTTCGTCAAAGTAGGAGCACGCAATGCAAACCGATCCGGTGACATCCTCTCTCGCTCAACAGCGACGCTGTTCACGGTTGCAATGGACCAGTCCAAACCGAGCTTTTCCGTCTCGAAATGCGTTGCCCTGAATCACCGGAGACCTTTGAAGGTGAAGCATTTTGGAGTCAAAATGTGAGCCCCTAAGGTGGGGCAGAAATTCTGCACTGGGCATGCGGCTGCCTGTATGCACACCTTACTCCATGGTGCATTCCAATGAAATGTTCAGACCCATGACAGGCAAGTTGCACCGCCTCTGCCGTTGAAGTCCAGAACCTTCATGCCTCTGTGGGCCCCCCAGCATGTGAACTCCGCCATCTGAAGCTTGAAAGAGAAGTGCTTACAAATATCATCAAATATTTTGTTCCAAAAGGATGCAAGTACAGTTCTTTGGATTATATATCTCAAGTTCTCAAGGACTTACTGAATTACTTTAGCATCAAAATGTGTCGGCCTGTTCTCCGATTTACGTCTGCTATTAGCTCTGCTAGTAGCTCCATTTCTTGCATTGGCAGCACCAATCGACTGCCCAATGCAGCAAGCGTCCCAATGCAGCAGGTTTGACCTGTGCCTGGATCAAGGTGCGTCCAACGAAAGAATGCACCAAAAAGCCAACAGCAAACCCGGTAGGTCACTTCCACTTGCAGCCCCCAAGATATTGAGTTGTCTGGGTGGATAGTTCGATCCCCCCTAAACTCTAAAACCTCTTCACCAATGACTTGATCTGTTTACTTTGAAATCGATACTTGGGTGGGATTCACATTCAGGAGGGTCGCAGGTGAACCCATTGGCAGAGATTTAGTTGAGACCAGCATCGTAAGAAATACATAGAAAACCGGAATGCCCAGCGTTCCTCTGGGGTGAAATCCTTCATCAGTAGAGGAAGAAGTAAATTTCCATGCAGTCGTCCTAGTGGGGAGAACACATCATCTACATCATGTAGACTTTTGTAACATGCTCTAAAGTCTTTCAACCCAACTCAAGGGTTGAGAGTTCTCCTGCTGCTTTTGTAGCGCCAAAAAGGCACATGCAACTCCATAAACAGCATATCAACCAGCCCAGCCATTTCCACTTGTCAATGGCCTGCCGTTCATGATCGACGTTCAGAATGTTCCGGGTGAGTTGTCGAAGTGCAAAGCTTTGGATCTTCGCGGCATGCTGGAAAATGTAAAAGTTGAATCTCGATGCATCCCGGGACTCCACGGATGTTACATGGGACAGTGGGAGCCCCCACAGACTTTTAACCATGAAAACATGCACTCTTCAACCAGCCGTTCAAGCTCATGGCTTTGAGGTCCTTTTTGGTGAATGAAGGACTCAACAGATTAATCTATTGCGCCAAGTCCAACCAAACATGTGAAACATTGTGAAACTGGTAGCCCTTCAAGGAACAAGGGCTAGCAGTTCCAAATAAATAGGTCAAACAAGTCAAACATATGATAGAGCCAAATAGATAGAATATGATAGAATATGTGTATACAATGTGTCTTTTTCTATGCCAACTATATAAATGATCTCCTCTTGGAGATCAATCAAGGTTTCACCAGGGCATATTTCGCTCGGGATGGTGCCCGGCCTTGTAGACTGCGACCCCTGCCTTGTGATTGGTTGCTGCCGAAACGGGGAGACATCATCAGGCTGTTTGAAAAGAAGGACAAATGGTTGTCATCTTGAATCGAGAGCCCCAACAAAGGGATCTTCCGATGCATCAGGGAAGGTTGTGTTTTTCATTTTATCATATTTTATTCTTTCTAACCAATCCACAAATTTTCACTCCATGGCCTTGCACAAAGCCTGATGACCGAGTCACATTGGCGCAGAGCCACATGGCCTTGCGCCTGGACTGTGGTCAACTATGGTCAAGTGGCCATGGAAAGAAAAAAATAAAGATGTCATAAGATGTCCATTCATTTTTGAAGATCAAACATGATCAAAACTGTTCCATCCTTTTCCCCAATAATGTGTGTTGAATGTTTGATAGAAACGCATTGAGGAGTTGAAACCAAAATATGTTTCTTTAGTGCCAAACACCTTCTGGTGCCTTGTTTGCCGCACCTCTGTGGATAATCTGGTAATTGTGCCCTCGGCACTTTATCCCGCACAAGCTCTGTCAGGCAGAGGTGCATCAAATGCAAATGACAAGTCAAAGATGCCACTGCTGCAGAAAATGACAATCATAGCCGCTGTCCTGCTGTAGCAACTTTGCCCACGAAATGGAAGGATGTTGTGCTTCACGAAGGAAGGCATTGTCAAAGCCCTAGCTTTGCAAACGTGGGAAGCGGAGGTTTGGACCAAGTTTGGACCAAAACACAGGTCGACAAAGACCCGGTCAACGTAGAGAGCCAAGCACAATGCTGCCTTTAAAAAGGGAACATTCTGACATTGGCACAGTTAGCAGCAAATCAAACGCAAGGTTTACCCGTTTACGCGGCTTACCCTGCTTGGAAGCTTGGTTGGCTAGGCGCAGCCCAAAGCAAAATTGAGGTCTGTGCAAGACTCCCTTGTCCTGCAAACATTCTTCAAAAGGGGAACTTGCCATGTTTTGAAAATGGACTATCTGAAAAAAGCATGCCAAACTGGCACTTTATACAAGCAACTCCCACTCTCTTCTTATGCCACGCTATTATCATTTTCCCACAGGGAGAGTTGAGGAATTCCCTTTTTGCATGTCTGCGCCCTGAACATTTGCCCGCTCCCATCTTGTCTGAGACCAGCACAAACTGTTCCGGGACAGCTCTCACAAAGTCCATTGTGCAAGGACGGGTCGATGGAGTGAACACATCAACAACCTGGGCCAAGCATCCAGCTCAAACTGCTCAAAAAGAGACAAAAACCCTTCGCAGGTCGTGGCTTTCAACGCACCCAACTGCCATCTAAATCATCTAATCCGCCGGCCTGCCGGCGTGTCTGATTGGAAGGTGTTGTTCCTGTTCTGTTCTTGGCTTGTACTTGTTCCTCTGTTCTCCTGCTGCAACTTTTTG
>BGPT01003416.1:1139-19404 GCA_003297045.1 Symbiodinium sp. clade C Y103 | reverse complement strand
ATGGAAAGATCACCCACCTTTTTCCTCATTAGATATACATCTGGTTATTGATTTTTGAAAACTCCATTATCTTGAAATATGTTATATATATATATATATATCATATAGACCGTTTCTAGTGTGTACATATATATATATATATATAGACATGTTTTAGCCAAACATATGGATAACTGTATCCACATGATAATATCAGAATTATATCCCCATTATTTCNCCCAGCAGTGTAGCCCAAAAACTATGGAAAACTCACTTGAGCAAAGGACAAAGAATGCAATTGCCTATGGCCGGCGGGCTTGCCGCAGGCAATTAAATACAGTCTGCCAGATGCGCCCAACATCTGACCATCCAAGGAACCAAGTGACCTTCTCTTAGTCTCTGTTTGCATTGAAGAACGGAAGCTCCAAAGCCTTGATGCCGGACGGGCACTTGAGGTCACAGGACATGGGAACCCCAACAACCAAACACAACGAACGTCCTGGTTGGGGGAGAGTCCCAGTAGTATTGTCCCCCATTTTCAATCAGAGTCATGTCATGGCCATGGCATAGTCTAGTCATGGTCATCCGAAGGAGCAGCCAGCCTCGGCAGGTTTCATCCTTTCTTTTGGATCAAGCACGCAGCACTTGCTGACCTCAACACCCGCAAGGACATCTGGGACCACATGCAAACCGAAAACACGGAGAGGCCTTTCGGCAGGTCTCCACAAGACATTCAGATTTCACCGATCTGAAGCTGACTTCATTCAACATGATTCAAATGTATTCAAATCCAGTATCAGATGTATTGGGTACAGTACAGTAATTGTTCAAGGTTCGGACAAGCTCAGCAAGTTGCACCACCCATTTCTCGTGGTCCTGCCGCTCCACCCCTGCGTTGGGATGCTTCAGCTCTGCCTCACGATCACACCACATGACACGTGGCACTCGTGGTAAAGGCAACCAGAAATACTCCAGCCTGGAGCAGATTCAGCACTGTACGAGTGGGCTTGGACCTGCAGCTGTTTTGAGGTCCTGTTGGCTGATGCCATGGTGACCCTTCCTTGAGCTTGAGATCGTACAGCATATGCTTTTTGCCTCGCCCCTAAAGGGAAAAAATATGTTGCAAAGCAAGCTGCAAAATCTAGAGTCAGGTCTATACAGCAAAGCGCGAAACTCATGCCTAAGTCACGCCTGGGTGCTGAAAATTTGCTTTCTCCCATCTAAATGCATTTTCCAGGAAGTCATGCCTATGTCATGCCTGCAACCCAAATCACCATCTAAATGCAGCGGAAACCTCTGCTTCATATGCATTAAGAGTCTCGGTGAAACATGGGGTGGTTGGGGAAACCCTAAAAACCAGCAGCAATCTTTCAAGGAATTGTTTCTGTTCTCCGACATTTCACCAAGGCACAGCTGAACCACATCAGGCAATCCAGTGATGGAGTCCGGATCCTGATTGAGGTGAAAGCGGTGAAAGTTGTTTCAATTGATGCATGTTGGACATGTTGGACATCTCAATCATATCTAGCTGGATGCATTCTTGAAGGCTCTGCATTGGGCGTTGGTAGTAGGGTCTCACCAGGTTTTGATGGTTCCTGAGCTTGGTTTCTGTGGACTTTCTGAATGTGTTTTCCTATCTTGCTGTCAGCAAGAATGAATACAAAAATACTGCTGCATCACCACGAGAGTTTCACTTTCAGGAGCAATGGAAATCGGATTTGAACCAAATCAATCACCAAAAAAAGGTACCCAAACCATCCTAAACCTATGCCTATGCCTATACCCAATAAACCTGCGGCGCAATGGCTGACAGAAGCCTGCCTGGCTCATGAAGTCCCCATTCTCATTGAAGTGCTTCCTGCAAAACATTTACACAGAGGTGCAGCTCTGTATTGTCGCTTCAGTCTTGTGAATCACACATGTTACACGCCTAAGTTGGCCCAAAAAGTAAAACTAGTCCTGGCAAATTCACCCACTTTCCACATTCTCTCAGGGAACTTGCCGACCACCGAGATCATCTTGCCCATCTTGGTGGGAAAGGCTCAGGAGAACGCTTCTGAATAGTTCACTGGAGACGCTCCTGAGTCCCTGACCATCTGGTTGTTGGTTTTTCCAGTGAAGAGGATTTTCCCCGTTGACAACTCGAACACAGTGGTGCCTGAAAACGAGCAGCTGCGAAGGTCAAGCAGCATCGTGACAAATCAAATTATTGACGCCAGATGCTATTGCCAGAACATTCACAGCACG
Organism: Symbiodinium sp. clade C Y103; assembly: GCA_003297045.1. Classification (NCBI taxonomy): domain Eukaryota; class Dinophyceae; order Suessiales; family Symbiodiniaceae; genus Cladocopium; species Cladocopium sp. clade C. Next base: position 17,178 of record BGPT01003416.1, on the reverse strand, counting down.
GGACCCAGGGAAATACAGAAGCAGTACACAGGCCTGCGCTCCACATGTCAATGCCCATGTCATAGGGAACTCCCAACATGATCTCTGGAGCACGGTAGTACCGAGGTTGTAGGTACCTGTTTGCTTGCGCTGTCACTCCAAAACGAGGAAAACCCAGAGCTGTGCAAAAGATATTGCCAATATTTGCCAATATATGATAGAAGAATCTTTCGCCAAAAATTGTGACTGGGCACGCTGTTTTTACCTGCTCAGATGCATCCATCGCACTGCCAAAGTCGCAAATTTTGATTTCAGCCTCACGCAAGCAAGAATGGGCAGCATGAAGTAAGGAGGCCATGCTAGGCAAACATATTAGGCTCCGTCACCTTTTCTGCATCAAACACGCAAAGACATCATTAGCACCTTGTTCAATGTCATCAAAATGTTGTCCGGCTTGAGGTCTGCATGCATGACCTGCAAGTCTGCTTCGAACCCTTGAAGATTGGTTTACAAGTTTACATGTTTCTGGTAAAAAAACATCAAATAGATTCACCCGGTCAAAGTTGCTGGCATTTTCTGGTATTTGCTGGGTAGCTCAATGATCCAACTGGTCAGAGGTCTGTGGCCTTCGCAATTCGCAAAGCACGTAGCCCGAGGAAGACTTGCCTTGCAGCAGCATCTGACCCTTGGAAACCTGCAAAAACTTGAAAATAAGGCTTCTGAGGTTATCATGGTGTATCAACCTGTTGATGCAGTCGCGAGTCCCACATTGAAAGAGCTGAGCTCTGGACCTGACGTACTGCTGCAAGGTAGGCAGGGAGAGACCTCCACCCATACCATACCTGGTTCGGGCCAGCGTTCAATTCCCCCATTTCTTGGGGTCCTCTTCTTGAAATGGACTGTGCTGTACTGTGTTTGTCTATACTTGTGCTGGATCACTTCTGGAGTGCGAAACGCATATCGCACTTCAGCAAATCGAACACCAAGCCTTCAGAATGGCAAGAGTTGAACTTTGGCGTCATTCCACTTGCTTTGTGACTTGCAAAGTCGCCATCCATCTACCTTCTTGCTCAGGCATAGACTCAAGTGTCCATTGTGCTCGAAGGTCTGCATATCAGCCAGGATGATGATGTGCTTGAATCCCTCACATGCAAATAAGGTTGCGTGGGCGTCTCTGTAAAACATCAGATCCTAAACATACGATTTCCGAGATCCAAAATCAGCATGTTAATTTGATGCATGTACGACACAGTTCTTGTGTATTTTGGCATATGTCAGCTACGCATTCTGGAGTCTCAGAAGGTTGCATGAAGAAACCCACTGGCAAGTCAAGCAGTCCTCCGGATCTTCACCTGCCGCTTTCTCCAAACGTTTGTACATCTCCACCTACGGCGGGGGATGGGTCAAAATGGACCGCTGAAAGAGGCTGTTCCATGTTCGTACGACATTCAAATCTCTATTTCTGAAAAGATAAATTTGTTGGAATTTGTTGGTCTATTATTACAATCGTCTTGAATCTTGCGCGGCAATACCTGAGTCTCGCTCACAGAGGCTGTGGTCAAGTCCGTCACTAAGGCCGACTTGGTTATTCGGATCTAGTCAGGCACTGCAGGTGTCGTCAGGATTCGATCTTTCAAAAATGTGTGTTGCTGCAATTTTCCTGTCAGCCCTTGCCTCCTTGTCTGCAGCGCGTCGCATCATGGCATTGGCTCTGATCAGCTTGATGGCATAGTCTTTGCTATCCTTCACCGCAGTGTGGGATAGCATGGCATAACAGCATGGTGACATCGCCCACAACTCTTGTGAGATGCTCCAGAGCCACCACTGATTATGGTGGTTGAGCACAATGCCATGGACAGTCACTTCTCCTTCAAACCCTTGCAATGGTACACGCTTGAGAAGACCCCGCGGCCAATGGCAGCCTGCCGAGCACATTCAATGGACAAGCAACCGGAAAACCTGAATCCCCTATGAGTACAAAAGCATGAAGTACATGCAAAATGATGCCAGCGATTGAGAAGGCAAATCTTTCTCTTGCAATACCTTTACTGTCAGTCTTGCCTCAACCCTGTAGCGGCTTGCCATCTCTTCCCCAACAGAGGCAGAATAGTACCTGGTGCCAGAGCCATATAAATAATACCAAGATTTTCTGGTGGCAAGTGGAAGGCAGTGATGAAATGTGGTGACCAATTGGACCAATGCCCAAAGAAATTCTCATGTTGGGTCACTCGTTCTCGTCAGTTTCACCCATCTGGACCGTCTGGTGCATGGCCTTGGCCTGGAAATGTGAACATCACAGGCTCTGAGTCCCCAGAAAAGACTGCCCTGATTTTGTCTGCAAGTATTACAATGAACCTTTTGAGGGGTTAAAGGGTAGGCTTGAGCTAGCTCAAGACGCCAGAAGTTGAAGACGAGAAAGAGTGTTTCGACAACTGTAAAAGGCAGCACAATGAAACGGCCATCAACAGCCTAGATTCCACAATGATTCCACAATGTATAGGAATGCAATGTAAGAAGACTACCAGAATGAAACAGAAACATTAACATGACCTTCCAGTACCACGCACATGCTTCCCAACTGGCATCAAGGGCCTTTTCCTTTCTTTCCTCGAAGTCGGACTTTACCTGTTTGAAGTGACATTGCTGATTCGTCCTGCCTAAATCGCGTCCTTGGAAAATATATGAAAATATCGGATTGAACTACTACCAAAATCACTGACTTCTATGAAGATTGCTTCCGATCTTTGCATCCCATGTAGCAACACGTCAACTTTGACGGAATCACGATATCTCCTCAAAAATTGGCAACGCTTTTTCAAGTTGCCCGTACAGCAACAGGTCCAACATTTTGTGCGCCCCAAAAGGGGGATGGGTCCACTGTCAAAATCTGACAAATGAAAAGACAATCTGTAGATCTTAATGGACTCGTACAAATCTGTACAATTTTACGATTGTCCAGCCTTCACAACAAAGAGGCGCAGCTTGTTCCGCTCCTCCGCAATGCTTTTGGAGAGCCTTAAAGTTGGGTCCCTGAAGTAGATCGGCCAAAAGTGGAGCCCGAATACAGCATGGTTTCTGCGCAGAAAAACAATTTATCTCTGCGAGATGTTCTGAAATTCTGACGGTTCCCACGGTTCCCGACAAATTTTGGAGTTTTCTGCGACTGAGACAAGTCACTCGGACAGCTCCGAGCTGTCCAGTTTTTTGATGCTCTTTGCGGAACCTGGCATCTGAAACCCTACAGGATGGAAGTTACAACAGCTAATTACAACTGGAACTTAACTCAGCAAAGGATTTCCCACGTTCACTTGGTTTTGCACCTTCCTTGCCATCCCCTGTTGGGGTTGCCTTGCAAGGGAGATGTGTGAGATGTATGCTGCACATTATGCCACCAGCTAAGTTGGCTTCTGGGGGAATTCTGCGGCAAACAACCTAAGCCAGCGGCAGGTTCTGAGGTTTTAGAACTCTCTCCATCCTGAGGACACATCGAGTTAAAGATGCTTGGAGACAACCACAAGCACGACACCGTCGCAAGATGGAACAACAAATCTAAAGAGAAGCAGAACATGCATGAAGTGTTTGCTACCATATACTGTGAATCAAAGAGAGAGCTACTCAACCAACTCGCTGTTTCATCGCCGCTGTCCCACCTTGCCGGCAAAGACTGCCCGAGCCGCCATCCATGGAGCAGGCCTGGGGGCTCAGGCTAAGTTGTTGCAGCATCAACCATTTGGAACTTTCGCGCCATCCAAACACTGCCTATGAAGCAGTGGTCTCATCATATATCTCTTGTTTTGTTGAAGTAGTGCTGACCCCCAGACTTTGCCCAATCATCCTTTCCCTTCTATAAAGCAACGTATCGGTTTCTAAAATACAGATCATCAGATCGTCTGAGCTCCCGGCGCTGCTTTCTTCGGCTTCGGCTGGACCTTTTCGCGCGCCACATGGCTTTGACTGAAAGTAGGGTGCCCCAAAACCGAATGACTCATCATAAGAATCATAAGTTTTCTCACAAGTTTGATCATCAGTTTTATCATCATTCTTATATGCTTCCCTAGTAAAGTCACGATTTTTAAGTATACCGGATTTCCGGATGTTGGATCAATGGCCATGGGTGGATGCTTTTGATCTCGGGCTGCAACCGATCCAGGGGCTATGGCAGCAGCTTTGGCCCCGGCTGCCACCTGGGTTTCAAACATCTGCCCTGGGACCATCGCATGGGGGGGGTTACCTCAACTTGAGTACCCCCAAGAGCCTGGGTCTTGCTGACAACAAAGTAATTTCTGTCGATTTGAGATTCCACAACCCAAAGACGCACACAAAAGCTGGGCGGTAAAAGATGGAAAAGGCCGTGCCAAGGTGTGATACGAAGGTGTCCCTTGATGTCCGGTTGCCTCCTTCATCAATGCTGGCGGAGGCATCTGACCCAAGGCCCGCAGTCTTGCCTCAAAGCCATCAACAATTGGAAGCAGATTAAGGCCTCTATCAAACGATTGGGAAAGTCCAAGCAGCTCTGAGTAGCTCTTCAGAATTCTTCATGATCCATGAGTGATCAACAGTTGGCTTGTTATCTTCAAATGTCTTGCGATCTCATCCCCAGCATTCCAACTGGCCAAAGCTCCGGACCACCTCAAGTCGCGCCGCATCCAGTCGCAAGGCCTGCCACAATGTGTCGACCCAGCCGTCCCTCTTCAGACGTCCCTGGGCACCGAACCTCAGCAGATCCCTTTGGATATGGATTCGTCAACGGCACCTGGTGCGCCTGACAGGGTGGGATCATCTCCAACAAAACAGCTCGTGCGGCTTGAGGCGATGTCACGGTGAGATCCTTGCCATCCGCTGAGCAAGTTGTGACTCTGCAGTCTACCGTGTATCCTGTGCTGAGGTGCGCGCTTCGATCGGACTGAATTTGGAAGTTCTCTCGATAGCTTTCAAACCGTTGGTGCCTTCATCCTGCAGAACTTCCCTCACAGCTTGTCTCAATGCCAGACATACAGATCTATCATGAGCTAAGCTCACGCGCTGTCCTTGCTGGCAGGATCAGGTCTCACAACGTCAATGACTTCCTTGTCGAAATTGCTATCCTGTGTCAGAAGGCGAAACGTGTGAAACACTGGAGGACCTGGAGGGTCACTCTGGGGAAGTCCAACTTCTGGCGGATCCCATCTTGATGATGCATGCTTGGACACAACTCTGTCACTGCTTTCGCGACTATAACATACTTTAGCTATATATATATATACATTATATCATAATAATATATCCAAGTATATCTCCAAGTCAGCAATCAATATATATGTGTCCAGCTTTCGGTCCTTCTTCTTGTCGTTCTTACTTGCCCTTTTGGTTTTCGCCTTGGTACTCAACACAGTTGGGTCGATCCATTCTTTCACTTCAGCACAATCCGTCGGGACATTTTTTTCCTAATGCACAGTGTCCGAAGCTTGTGAATCGCCTTCTTGCAGAAAGGGTCAACATACGATCAACATACACCAAAGAGGTGATTTTCACTTAGGTATGTACTTCAGAACCAGAGTCCTGGAACATGGCAGGAAAACGCAACAATTTTGGATGTAGTGGAAACATCAATGGAACCACTGCGGTAAACAAAGTATAGCGCATTGATGCAAATAGGATATCGTGTTGATTTGTTGGAAAACATTGTGCCTCCTTGTATGTTCCACTCTGGCCAGCAACAGGTGGAGTGTGTCACAACAAAACTGAAATGAGGAAAGACCTGCAATTTAGAGGACATGCAGTACATGGACAAATGATGGAAACCCCGCACTTGGCCTCCGCTTCGCAAAACGAGTTTGTCAGGGAAAGGGAAGTTGGATCCAAGAATTCCACTGTTTTGTCCCGCTAGCTACCTAGTGGTCATTGCTGGTCCTTAAAGCTTGTATCAACACAGATTCATTTTACACTCCTTGAGGGTAGTACTGGATTGCAAGCTTTTTGATCCCACCCCCAATGGTCCTTGTCTTTTTTATGCTTCCGATCACGGCGGCCACGATCACTGCTCCGCCTGCAACATACTTGTACCTATATACATCTATATATATATATATATACATCTCTATACCACTTGGGAGAAAACTGGCTTTTGAGCCACTCCCAAACTCTTGAAATGATGTGGAATCGCTCAGACCGCTCTTGGGGTCCAAGAGACTTTGAATCTCCCCATGCCATGCCTGCGATCTGGTGAGCGTCTGCGATCTGGTGAGCGTCTGCGGTCTGGAGAACGTCGCCGCCGAGCCTTAGCTTGTCCCATGAATCCCCAGTGGAATGTTCACTGCTAAGGAGCACAACACCTCTGAGCACATCCTGACATGGAAATCAATAACGTCAACCAATGTCTATCATTTGAACGTTAATTTTAACGAAAATTAACCATTCTACCGAAATTCTACCCCAACCCAAACCTTGGTGTGTTTCTTTGACCCCGTTGAATATGGGAGTTCGCTTTGTGCTTGGTTCTGCGATGCCACACAGGAAGGGAGCTGCTGGAACTCGTCACCCGTTGTCGCCTTGAATACAAGTGGCGAAGGGGAGACAGCAGACCAAACCAAGCAACAACAACGGGTCAGAAGCCATTGCAGGAAGCACTTGAACCCGAAAAGCTGCAAGTGGAAACAGTGTCGACTTACGGGGAAGAAAAGGATCTTGGAGATGGATGTTGAAGGCGTCAAGGATTCCATCAACATTCACTTGCTTCAAAACCATCATGATTGTTTTCCTGGACATCGACTACACTACATCGACTGCTAATAACTGTCTTGCCGAAGGCCCGACGAGCCTGCGACCATCTCTTCCGCAACGGCTGTCACTGGAGTCGCTATCTGCAGAAGATCAGAAGTTCGCAAGGTCTCTCAAATGAAATCATGAGGTTCGGAAGAAAGCTGTCATATAAGTGCACACAGTACTGATAGTACTCAGACTAACTCAGACCTTTCAATCATTTCTTTTCTGTGAAGCAAGACTGGAAAAATGGCAGCCTCTTCGACGTCGCTTTTGTCTTTCACGCCTCAGTACCGCAATCGCAGCTCCAAGAATGTTAGAGTTGATGTCAAAAAATGTCAAAATAATGTGTGCTTCGTTTCAAATAGTAGCCACAAAAACTATTACCGAGCATACACCCAAGAACTCGGCGATCGTTCACGATCTTTGGAACGACGCGATCTGGACCGCGATCTTGGTTTCCTGGAGGTTCACGACGAATGAAAATAAGCTTGGATACAGATGGCACAATGGGACATGGTTGATGTGAGCCATTTGCGAAGTCAAGAAAGCGAAGAACTATCGAGAAGCAAAGGCAAGAACTTCCAGAATCAGATTGTCCTCACTCAAGGGCACTTTGAGATACTTTGAGCACATCACCCTTTTTCTCGGCAGCATGTTTGCCCGTCACTCTCGCTGAATTGGTCCAATCATCTTTCCGGGCCAAAATCTAATGATAGCCACCATCACTCATGAACGTGGCTTCTCCTGCAGAATCGCTTGGCTGAAGGCATGTCAAAGGAAGCGATCACAAAAATGCCATCAGATACAAAATTCAAGCATGGAAATACAATAGACATAAGTGATAGAGTATTGTATAATATAGTGCAAATGCATATAATACATCAGCAAAACATGCACTCGCAAAAAAATGTGTCCTTCTTGTTCCTGTACAAGGCACCCAGGCCACAGCCTGCCACCTGGAGCTGTGCATCGTACATCCATTTCATATGCATCCGATGTCATCATTTCANTGTCCTTCTTGTTCCTGTACAAGGCACCCAGGCCACAGCCTGCCACCTGGAGCTGTGCATCGTACATCCATTTCATATGCATCCGATGTCATCATTTCATGTGCCCTAAAGAAAATCATATGGAAAAAAACACGGAAAACTATACCACGACTTACATCAACTTCTGAAAGCAATGACATTTCGCCTTGACGACCTTGAATCGGACGCCAGGGATATCACCGACCTCATGCACCAAGTTTTTCTCAATGATTGTCCGCTTCATGTCTTCCATCCAAGGGATGAAATGAGGCCTGTGGTATCCTTCAGACTTCTGCATCCATTCTGAGGAAGCGACAGCGTGACCACGTCGGCCGAAACCGGAAATCAGCACCTCGTCGTTCTCATCGATGAAATTCAAGCAGCCATCCCTGGCCCAGTCTTAATCGTGTTTCAACCTAAATGCAGGACTTGGGGACTTAGGGCCGAGAAAATTAGAACCACAAGGAAACNAAATTCAAGCAGCCATCCCTGGCCCAGTCTTAATCGTGTTTCAACCTAAATGCAGGACTTGGGGACTTAGGGCCGAGAAAATTAGAACCACAAGGAAACTCACCAAATTCACCAGGACATCAGCAACAACCACTGACCGAACCATTTTGTCACATCTTGCTGGCACGAAAACCCCCTGAAACTGGTCAAGCAGAAACAGTCTAAACCAACCTTGGAACGAACGCCGCAATCTTCTTGCCGTTCTTGATCAGCTGAACACCTGAAATTGAGTGACATTGATTCAACAATTTGTCAACATAGCTGCAGCAACCATTCACACAGCAGTAAGTTTACGACGGCAGCATTTGCGGATGGCGGAGTTTGGCCTCAGACCCAATTGAACCCTTCACTGAAGATCCATTGAAGAGCCGACTGCAAACTGAAGAACGCATCACCATTTTGCTCCCAAGAATAGAAATGGATCAAGATGGTTCAGACATGTTGAGATGAAACGCAAACAAGAAGCTGCTTTGCTTCAATGCCAATTTTCTCGACAACAATGCCCTTGGCGTGGGAGGTGCCTTCAAACTAGATCAGATTTCGCTGGAAATCGGGAATAAAAGTTTTGTTCAATCGACAAATCGACAAGTAGAGCAGCATAAGACTCTTCTCACTCAAACAATCTCTTTGCTGGAACAATTTTGCCTCCGAAAGGATTGCACTTGTANTTCTCACTCAAACAATCTCTTTGCTGGAACAATTTTGCCTCCGAAAGGATTGCACTTGTACTTGGTACCCAGGTTTGCCTTCTTGTAGTCCTGCAAGAAGAACATGCAAAAACCCAGCAAAGTTCCTTTTTCAATGCAAAATGTCAAGAGATCAATCTAATGCGAAATGAGGCAAACGCATCCAAAAGCTCCTTGTCGGCCCACAACGCTTCCTTCCTGTGGACTCTCAACTTACGGGCACATCGGATTCCGCGAGGCTTTCCCATGGTGAAAAGAAGAGACGGGCGAAACTGAGCCTCTGCTGCTACCGCTTGAGCCGACAAAAACAGATGTTGGGCCCGCAACCCATTTTTTTTGCTGTAGTCACCAGAACAGGAATGTGTTGCTGACAGAATGTTAAGTCAAGTTCTCAAACCATTGATTTCGTCAAAGAGAAACACTTGATCAGGAGAGGCAAAGTGGACAGTGTGCCCCATCAGGGTCCGTGGGATCCCAGCCTTGCCTCTTGCTCTCGCCCTTTGATCTCGACCGTGACGCTTTCAAGACCTGTCAGAAGCAAATGTAGCAGTCTTCAAGAGGCATAAGACGTGCCATAGGAGAAATCTAAAATCAGTCAAGGACATCTCATTTTCTCACAAATGCAATCGTGGCAATCACAAGTGGCCTTGGAACGAGCCTCTCGCGAAGGAGATCGCTTCCTTTTAACTGCTGCCAAGCTCTACAGAAACAATTCAGTTGTGCGCAAGACGTGAGGATTGTACTCCATGCCCATCAAATTGAGCTTGCCACGCTCAAGACACAGCTCCAAGCGACCACTTATTCTCATAGCCACACTGAACATTACTACAACAGCTACTGATATACATTGCTGAACTGTGTTTCAACATGTTTCAACTGCTGCATACTCAGGCAACAGCTTCTTTCGCGAGGGAGACCCCGTTGCAGGCATTGCCTCCAATCTGATAAAATCACCCAAGGTCCGAAGAAAAACACTGAAAAACAATAATCAGAAATTAAAGTTCTAAAGTGTTCTGTTTGAACAATTCTGAGCTGCACCTTCTGACCTGCAGGACCAGGACCTCTGCCTCCCAGCGCTCAAAAATACATCCTTGGACTGATGTGGATTGATGGATTGCTCTGAGTTGTTTAATTACTCACGTTCAGGGCAAGCATGAACCAAGTCATCCCCCATTCAGTTTGGCCATTGACTATTCTAATTGGATCCAATTTGTCACATCTCTTGGATCCACAATCCATAGGTCAACAGAGTGCTGAGTTGCTAGGATCAAAACATGGATAACATGGTATGTGGTTTGCAGACCACAAAATAGATGAAAATAGTCTGTGAGCTTGAACACATGGAGATTGAAGATATTGGCACAAGCTGACTACCTCACAAGAGAGAATCAGACTCCCTAAGTCCGGATAACATGTACAGTGTACAGTAGTGATTTGCTTACGCGCTGCTATCAGAATCTCGCCTGGCCCTTTGGACATACGACAGGTTCTACCCGCACGCCATGCGTAAGTGGAAGGCCACAGGAAGGAAACCAACGTGGTGCTTAGTTTGGTGCTACCTTTGGTTGGCCTTGATCTACTGTATCTTTCATGGAAATTTCACGCGATCACAAGACTTGTCGAACGTCAAATTTGTCATCTATATAAAGGAATCAACCACTTTCTCTGCAAGTCTCAAGAATTGGAATCCGTGATCACCATCAACGGGATTTGATGATTGCGTCTATTTGCGTTATCTTTCGAGCAAATGTAGAAGGCTTTTGAGACTGTGTCAAGCTGATTGAGCAACGCAGCTTTGGAATACATGTTTCTGCACCACGAAAGGGGCATACCAGCATCGTAGCTATGGCTTCACACTATGTCTGTCTGCAAAGGCGTCTCTTCAGTTGTTAGCTTTCATGTTTGCTTCGAAGCAGTCGCAAAACACCACTCCAGAAGTGCCAAAACAAGCACGGTCTGAAGGCTTCTTTTGCTAAGCAGCTGTCGCACACGTCCCTGCTTTCCGAGCTAAAGCCTCACTTCCTACTGACTCGTCTTGATGCAATGCCACGATTTACGAACGTGGCTTCTCCTGACATGTCCAGCTGAGCATCCAAAGCTGTATCTTGGCAGTACAAAACATCAGCAAAACATGCACTCGCAAAAAAATATGTCCTTCTTGTTCCTGTACAAGGCACCCAGGCCACAGCCTGCCACCTGGAGCTGTGCATCGTACATCCATTTCATATGCATCCGATGTCATCATTTCANAAATTCAAGCAGCCATCCCTGGCCCAGTCTTAATCGTGTTTCAACCTAAATGCAGGACTTGGGGACTTAGGGCCGAGAAAATTAGAACCACAAGGAAACCCACCAAATTCACCAGGACACCAAACGGATCAAAAAGAAACCATGTGAGAAAATTGTGGATCAGATACGTCTTGTACTGTAAAGATCCATCAAGTACACTCATGTAGAATCGACACATACCAAGGTCTTACCGATCATGCCGCAGTTTGATGCAAACCAACCTTGGCACGAATGCTGCAATCTTCTTGCCATTCTTGATCAGCTGAACACCTGAAATTGATTGAAATTCATTCAAATCGTTTGAAAGAAAATACTTTGTCAACATAGCTGCAGCAACCCTGCACGCAGGACTAAGTTTACGACGGCAGCATTTGCGGATGGCGGAGTTTGGCCTCAGACACAATGGAACCCTTCACTGAAGATCCATTGAAGAGCGGACTGCAAACTGAAGAACGCGTCACTATTCTCTATAGGTGCTTTTAAATAAACCACCCCCATTCATCGTAGCATGAGTTGTCCTCTGCGCAATACTATTTTTTGTATTCGGTCATGTTTCATGGCTGATGAAACCACCCAGAATTGTGTAAAATAGTTCGGTCCAGCAAGATGTGTTTTTGTAATTGTCCCTTCATGTTCCTTTCATGTTGCTTCAATGTTTTTTCATGTTTCTCTCATCTTCTTTTCCTGTCATTGTATTTCTTTTCATGTTGTTATCTTGTTGTGATTTCCCTTCATGTTCTCGTCATTTTCTTCATGTTCATGTCATGTGCATATTTTCCTTTCAGTTCTTGAACCTGTGTTACTTCCTTTCTTGTTCTTTGTGTTTCCTTCATGTTCTTTTCATTTCCTTCCATCTTGTTTTTTGAGGCTCTCTTAGACTGGTTTGAAAGAAATGGATTTGTCAAGGGTTTGGCAACGGATCGAGGACGGGAGTAGCCATCCTCTGTGTCTAATCCAATTGCAAACATGATCCACCACAAAGATCTCCAAAACTACATTCCATAATGAAGCATGCCAAAAGCAAATGAAATGACCAACCACCAACTGTTTCCTCCTTTTGAGGGGCGGAAGTTCCATGGTTTTCTATTTTTTGGAAGGACCCTAGAATAACTGAATATGAGGATGTTTTTCAATTCAATTCCACTGCAGCTGCAATTCGGTTTGTGCAAAGTTGTTCGAACGCTACCGAATTGCAGCAGTACTTGAACTGCCGTTTTACATTTTTTTTTCTCTCATTTCTTCCCATTGTCCTTATATGTATTTATATATGTGTGTGTGTTTCTCTCATTTTCCTTTTATTCCTTTATAGTTCCTGTAATGTCCTTTCATGTACCTTTGTTTCTTGCATGTTCTATTCATGTTCCTTTTATTTCCCTGTCATGTCCTTTCATGTCCTTTCATTTCCTTTCATTTCCTTTCATTCTTGTATTTCCTGTTCATGTTTTTGATCTTTTCTTGTATCCTTTCATTTTCTTTGAATGTCTTTCATTCTCCTTTTCGTCGTTTCCGTATTTTCAATTCATTTTCATTCTATTTTCCTTGTGACTTGTGACAATCCTGGGAACCAAAACAAAACAAAACAGTTCCCTCAGACTGCTCTGAAAGTGCTTTGAAACGGCTTTGAAAGGGTGTGAAAAGAGGTCGGGAAGCACAGGGCAGCCAATCAATCTATGTACCTACTTTTTCCTAGTTTAACTTGTTAATTATCATCTACGCATATCAATATCAAACACAAACAGTTGGATATTTTTAGAAAAACAGGCGGTATCCCCAACAGCAATGCTGGTTGGAAAATGTGGAAACAACTGCAACCCTGGCAAGGGGTGCACCCCAATGAAATGTGTGTCAGTGTATAACCATTGCAAATGACTCAGGACCACCAACAAAAATGCACTCCTTTTCTTACTCCTGTACTCCTTTGCATATACGGATCCAAAACTTTGTTTCAAAATGATTCAAAGAATACAAAACGGATCCAGATGGTTCAGACATGTTGAGATGAAACGCAAACAAGCAGCTGCTTTGCTTCAATGCCAATTTTCTCGACAACAATGCCCTTGGCGTGGGAGGTGCCTTCAAACTGGGTCAGACACACAGGAAGTCGGGAAAGAAACTCTTTCAATCGACAAATCGACAAGTAGAGCAGCATAAGACTCTTCTCACTCAAACAATCTCTTTGCTGGAACAATTTTGCCTCCGAAAGGATTGCACTTGTANTTCTCACTCAAACAATCTCTTTGCTGGAACAATTTTGCCTCCGAAAGGATTGCACTTGTACTTGGTACCCAGGTTTGCCTTCTTGTAGTCCTGCAAGAAAAACATGCAAAAACCCGGCAAAGTTCCTTTTTCAATGCAAAATGTCAAGAGATCAATCTAATGCGAAATGAGGCAAACGCATCCAAAAGCTCCTTGTCGGCCCACAATGCTTCCTTCCTGTGGACTCTCAACTTACGGGCACATCGGATTCCGCGAGGCTTTCCCATGGTGGTGGAACTAAGAGAAAGGCGTTGCTGCTACCGCTCGAACCGGGAACAAAATGCAATACGTAATAGTTTCCAAATTGGCAAGCTATGGTCGACAAATTCTCTACATATGAATTGTGTCAGTGACTCACAACTTCAGTAACATCAAGTGCGGGCACCGGCATCACAAAGCACATTGGCCAAAGGCAAAGATGCCAAGCAGTGCCAACACTAGATACCATGCATTGTTCATCCTGAATCTGCCTGCACCATGGGTTGGAAAAAAAACAAAAACGCAATGTCCATGCCATGCAATGTCACCAATGTGTATGTTATGTTTGAATGTTTGAAAAGTACGTTGAAACAAAGTGACAATCAAACGCACGTCATTGTCCGCCGCATCAAGATTTTCCCTGTGTGAAATTTATGTTACAATGGAAAAATGGTTGTGGGCAGTATGGCACCCAGGAATTGCGAGGTGTCACTGGATTCACCACAGGAGGAACGGTGCCGGTCACATGGACACAAAGTGCACCTGTGCGTGAGAATTTGATCAGAAACCATTGGATTTGGAACGACCCATATCTGGTGGTTTTCTTGGAGAACAAGAACATCTATGCACCCAGAACGAACCAAATGAGTATACATGTTCATGGCAAAATTCAAAAGAAGTGGGGTTGACGTAAAGGTTTTTTCCCATCTCATTGACACTCCGAGGTTGAGAGTCCCTTCATCTGATATTACCCAGGCTGATATGACCTGCACACTAGTCATGGGCAGCTGAGCCGAAGCCGAAGATGTCATTTTCTGCCTGTTCTTCAAGAGTGGTTTCAAAATGAATTGACCCATTGAGGTTGGCCAGCCGACAATCAAAGGGAAGCACCTGACAAACAGAATCCTGATTCGGTTTCCCACATCAAAACAAATATACCTATATATGTTTATATCCATTTGGTACGCATTTGTGTATATATGTATACGTATATATATTTATATAAAAATATAAAATTGATTGAAAATTTATACAATGTAGAAATAATATATACACATACAAACAGCCCCATTAATCATTTCATTGCCACAAAATTGTTCAGGGGCTGTTGGAAAATTCTGCAAAAAGTGCATGCTGAGGTACGTGGAGCTTGTCACGCACATGCAAGGTCCACATTCATTTGGCCTTCGCCGGTGGAAAAAGAGGAAATGGACAGGTCAGAGAGACATAGAGACAGGTTGAGGTCAGAAAATTTGAACCTCAGCGGGTTAAAGAGTTGGAATGAAGACCAAATCCGCCGGCCCGCCGGAGTCTCTGATTGGAAGGTGTTGTTCCTGTTTTGTTTTTGGTTTGCGTTTGTTCTTTTGTTTTCTTGCTGGGCGTTTTTGCTTCGTCTGAATCGTGTCCACTCCCCCCCCCCGGCATGTATGCGTATGCAAGTCTTAGTCTAAGTCTAAGTATTAGTACGGCTACTAATGGTATTACTACTGGTATTACTACCACTCCTACTACTCACTACTCCTACTCCTACCCCTGCTCCCATTCCTCCTCCTCCTTCCCCTCCTACCTACTCCTCCTATACCCCTCCTTTCTTCCCCACATTCTATGTGTGCCGGTAGCTAGTGGCAGTGTCTAAGCACTACTGTTGTCCATCGGTACTAGCCCAAGTACGCCAGCCCAAACGGTACTAAATCCGTAGTTTTCTGAACCACGCACTTGCTACTCAAACTGCTTCTGATCTACGGCGCTGTCTTCGTCTCTTCTTGTTCCTCTTCTTCTTCTCATGTTTTTTATTTTTCTTTTTTATTCTTCTTCAATTTTTTTCTTCTTCTTTTTCTTCTTCTTCTTCTTCTTCTTCTTCTTCTTCTTCTTCTTCTTCTTTTTTTTCTTCTTCTTCTTCTTCTTCATCATCATCATCATCATCATCATTTTCTTCTTCTTCTTCTTCTTCTGATTCTTCTTCTTCGTCTTCTTCTTCTTCTTCTTCTTCTTCTCCTTCTTCTTCTTCGTCTTCGTCTTCTTCTTCTTCTTCTTCTTCTTCTTCTTCTTCTTCTTCTTCTTCTTCTTCTTCTTCTTCTATTTTTCTTCTTCCTCTCCTCTCCTCTCCTCTTCTATTCTCCTCTCTTCTCGTCTCTTCTCTTCTCTCCTGTCCTCTCCTCTCTCCTGTCCTCTCCTCTCTCTCTTCCTTCTCTCCTTCTCTCTCTCTCTCTCTCTCTCTCTCTCTCTCTCTCTCTCTCTCTCTCTCTCCTCTCTCTACTGCTACTGCTACTGCTACTGCTACTGCTACTGCTACTGCTACTGCTACTGCTACTGCTACTGCTACTGCTACTGCTACTGCTACTGCTACTACTA
>BGPT01003415.1:44029-62607 GCA_003297045.1 Symbiodinium sp. clade C Y103 | reverse complement strand
TCATCTCTGATCTTCTCACTTCTGACTTTTCTCACCTCTGCTTTTCAACTGTCCATATTGTCGGAAGTTTCACTTCTAAACTTCCTTCGATTATGTATACATCTTGATATGGACTCAATTAAACAGGGAACACGTGGAACGCTCCGATGCATGACAGAGGTACAACTTGCATGCTCGTCTTTGATGTTGGTGGGAATGTCGTCTGTGTTGACATTGGACTTCATTTGCCACATGGTGTATGCCTTATGTGCACTGCCAGCTCACAGTCATTGGTTCGTTTTTGCATGCCGACGATTAGCATGCTTTCATTATGCTGCTAGATGTGCAGGCGAGATTTTCGTTGGCAGTTTTAGGCTAGTCACCTGCCATATCCAGCACGTGCACCACATCCAAAACCCTATCCGATCTTTTCATGGGGTTGACAGAAATGGATGAAGACTGACAAGTCATTTCTTGAGCCAAAATTCAAAAGCTCAGGGAAAATCAGTGCAGTCAGGCCCTGCAACTGCGAGCCTGTGGACAGGGAAGGATAGCTTGTTCTCAGAAGGGGCTGTCAATCAAAACCAAGTAAATATCCACGTACATACCTGCATATAAATGACAAGTCTGACACATTTGGCAGGACAGGTAAAGCAAACACATGAAAAAAAGTTTTCTAAACCGCAGACCTCCAATGACATTTGCATGTAGCCAAGGGCAGCACTGTACAATTCCACGCGCAAGAAGTGATTTGGGAGATTGGCAACTTTACCCTAACAGGCCGCCCGGGCTGTCGCTTTGAATGTGTTGTGTGTTGCAGGCTATCCGGTTTGATCAAACGTGTGGGCAGAGCAGGAAAGCGCAGGGAAGGTGCTAGAAAGATCTCCCGACTATCTAGCAGTCTAGCAAACCAATTTTGTTCAGCATATGATTGCTTTCCATTTCGCTCATGATGTTTGAAATTCTGTGGACCTTTCCACCATTGATCCAATGTGATCCAATCACGGTGGACCAGGTCGCGACCCATTTGATCCTTACCATACTGGCAATCTGGGTGAAACCAAAGCTGCGGACACCAGATTTGTGAGTGCCAGTGTCTCAGGGAAGCAGAAGCTGGGTGTTTGCAACAGGACTCAACGCCCGATGTGCTACAATTTGCACTTCATCACTTCATTGTAACAGATGGTAACACCAGGATCCACTGATATCCACTGATATCCACTGTATCATACTGTTTCCATATCTTTACAGTCTGTTCGAATCGCAATTCGCCGGTGAAGTCATCGTTTGCCCATGAATGGCAGGTGGCATCGATGATGCAGCACCTGAGCCTCGAGAGATTCTGCCCGTACTCGGAGGAAGCCTGCTGGGGGTTTAAACTCAAGACTCGGAAGTGCCTTGTTTCCAAGGAATACTTGCAATTTCACTTGCAATTCTTTGCAGCGTTTTTGGAGCATTTTGACTATAGCATACTATAGCGATTGGTCTTTCTTTGCGTCATGGTTTTTGAGATGTAGGGCTCAATCGAACCAAAGAAAAACACATGTGCTCGGCACTCTCCTTTTCACCACCTTTCACAACATGTCACAACTGTACACATTTCGTTCCCCTGCGCTTGCTTGCAACCGTTTCTTCCCCGGGCTCAGCAAAAATTGAAGAGAAGCTTCGTTTGACGTAACGAAAACACGAGAGCATGCTTGATGCTGCACGCAGAGTGTAGGCCAATGGAAAACCACGCGTTCAACACGAACATCTTCTTTAATTGCGCTGGCAAAACAGAACATAAGCCGGAGTTGGCTGAAATTGCACACATTGGCATGCACTTTTGTGGGTGGGTAGTAAAAATACGCATGATAGATGACCTACATTCTACAGTATGTTTGCAGTTTGGCAGACAGGAGCATTGTACGTGATATAGATAAGATATGAAGATTATCATTTGAATCATGACACCTGGAAGATGCAATTTTGCAATATTGCAGTCTACATACTGGCGGGATATACATGATAAATCTAGGCACCTACGCGTACGGATGTTGTAGATACAAACTCGCTTAGTTTCCAAGCATTTCCAAGCTGGTTTTGTTGTTGAGCTATTGCCGTTGTGCCGACTGCATTCACCAGAACGTTGGAGCGCAACTCTTCATCTTTTGGAGCAGCGGCATCGCGTCACTGGCACCTGCCTTAGCAGAAGAAGGTTCCAGGCGAATGGTGAGTTGCAAGCTTGATAAGCTTAGTCTACTTGCAAACAGTAGGTCTTGATGATTCTGCCTACTGGATCCTACTGGGTTCTATTGCGCACTTTACTATCGCTTCCGCTTGCTTCCCCTTCGAAGCCTGTAGAAGACAACAGAGCATCTCAAGGTGCTCCGAAACACTTGAGGTCCACAAACATTTAGGACTCCAGAGTCGCAGGTCAAAACGGGTCAAAACATGTCCAAACAACAAATTCAAAAAGACATTTTCCTGTGAATTTGCAGACAAAATCAGAACTTTTTCGGCCTTCATAAACTTTTGAACTTTCTATCACCCATCACGCTAGGTGAGCCAAGCACTGATGGCCATTGCCCTGAACGGTGAAAAGGAGCGAATCAGCGTCCACGAAGAGCACGTGTGGTAGCCCAACTCTCGACAGTCCATGTTCAGTGCGTCGCACAGGGTATCTTGATGTCCAAAAAGGCCCTGACCTCACCAGAGAAGAGGTGGATATCACCGTTTTTGGACAATCCTTCGGAATTGGACAATAGATCTGACACAGAGGCTATCTCACGAACAATATCCGCATATCCTAATCGACAATCAAATTGCCCGGATTGCAAACCATATCCTGCAGCTTTTTAATTACCTAATATTTGGCTGACCACAGTGTTCTTTTGAGTACCGGGCTTGATTCTTCTCTGGTCCAGAAGAAAAGATTTGCCGTGCCATTTTGTTTCGCTATGTTTCCCTACTATTGTTTATTTGAAGATTTTGAAGCATGAAAGCAACTCAGAGCAGCCCACCAAGGAGGAGGCGAGTTTTGATCTCAGTGTCATAGTGCGACACATTGCGACACATTGCGACACACTGCGACCTGGGGTGTCCAAATAAATTGCGCTGCTCTCCTGATGTGACTTCAAGGGTGCAGTGCCATGCAGTGCCTATCACTCTTGTCACTGATCACATTCGGCACCTGGTGTGCTGTGTTGTGCTGCCAAGGAGGTGTGGCTGGGATGGTCTGAGACTTGGGGATGGTGTCAATATGTGTCAATGCCATGTGATCAGCCACAAGAATCGGTATTGATATTGAATGAAGGATATTTTGATCGTGAATGATATGGATTCAAACTATACTGATGGTTGTTGAATTCTGACTTGCGGGCTTGCGGGTCAAAATCTAATACGTTGGGCACGACTATCAGCACATGTGCAAGGATAAATATAGATATGTGCTTTCAAGACCTGAAGTTTAAGATTCAGATCACAACATTTGACACAGGCAAACGAGGTCCAAGCTGCAATGCAAACGTTTTTCGCTTAAAGTCAAAGACACAGGGTTTGAATTGCACATGCAACTTGACTCAATGCAACAAGACTTCCAGCAACCAATGTATAATCAGTTTTTAGATGCTCTATTCCAGTAGAGTGAAACAACACCCGAAAGCTTGGCAATTCTGACGACTCATGAATATGATCTGTTCTGCCTAGCCCTTGCGCAGCAGCTCAGCAACGCAGCTCCACACATGAAATCCTCCGAATGTCTCACACATCCGGAATCCATGGTACTGGTGGAACGCATCATTTCTTTCTTGGAAAAAATGGAGAAACCCCTTCCATTGCATTGGTACGAAAGGCACTAAGATTGTTTGATTTGGTGTTCAAACACATATTACTTGGCTCCAAGGTCCCGTTGGTCCAGAGCGCCGTCCACAGCGCTGTTTCCTCGCCCAGATGAGCTCTGACGGAGATTCACCAGCCTGGCTCAGGAAATCGATCCAGCTTCATGATATGTCCAATAGATGGGTCAAAAGCACGATCCAATCAAGACTGAACCCTACTGAAGTTGACAAGATGGTTCAGAACTCAAAACGGGGCAAGACAACTGATCCAAAGTCAAATGTTCGTTGCTTCCAAAGAGGAGTGTAGCTAGGGATCAATGGCTTTGTGCTGCCAAAGTTGCAGCTTAAGAAGCGGATTTCCAAAAAGCGGGGGAGCGCAATGCCATTTCTTTGCAGGTGAATTCAGATTGTCTTGCCTTAGTTAGCCCTTGAAAACACTGGGAGACTATGTGAGTGCTACTAAAGCATCTTGGTGATTCTTGGTGTATTCTTTCATTGGACAGTTCATTCCTCCTAAACGATCCTAAAGGCTGTTTGCGACTTTTCCAAGAGAGAGAACTATTTTCCTACCTGCATTTTGCTGATTTCTTTGCGCAGCCCCAAAGTTCCATCCAGTGACAATTCTTTCCACAGAAGAATTCACATATCATTTCATGCGAGCGTCATCATCATCCCTGTCATCCTTACCTTTTCTTTCGTGGGCGACAATGCAGCAGCAATGACACTGCAGGGGTCCTTACGAAGACGAGTGCTGCGAAACGGATCAGGTGCAGAGCTCAAGTTTGTTCGTCGAAACCGCATTCTGTCTCCGAACCGGCAGGTTGCGAGTACGTCAGCAATTCGAAGACTTATTGTATGAATTCCAGTTGGACCAGTTAATCCATTTGTCGCATTTTGTGGCAAGAAGTCAACTTGATGAAAGCAACCTGCTTTGTGAAGGGAGATGGAGGTTCCAGACCATTTTTCAATCAGAGTGCATTCTCTGCGGATGCCTTTTGTTTCTAGACAGGTTATCAGGACATAGATTCAGTTTCAAGCGATTTGTGCGTTGCAAGAGCCGCTTTCTAACTCTGGTTTCAGTTGAAGGCCAGTTGCTGTGACAGCCGTTGGTGTTTGATCCATTGCATGGAGATGATGTAGTTTGTACAGAGGAGGCCTTGAGGCAGGCAAACATTGCAAGCTCAAAATTTCAAGCAGATTCAAGCTGCAAATACTTGCGCATATCATGTCTTGTGCCAACTGCAAGCCTGCATAAGCCTACCTGCCTACTGTGGGTTGCCAAGATTTGCTGAGATTTTTCCGAGGCCCCGTTCGAATGTTTCAGAGATCCTGCAGATCCTTCAGCAGGTTTCGGAGGCCCTTTGAGAAGCCCTCCGCAAAGCCCTCCTGCACAAGGTGGTCCGCGCCTCAGAGGAGCGTGCCGCGGAAATGTATGGGTCAAAGCTTGGTTGCTCTGATTCTGAAAATACCATAAAATTCTTTAGGATAACCAAGTGGTTTGTATGCCCTACTGTAGAAACAGCCCCACCCAATTCCGCTTATTACGGGTCTATTCGTCCTTAGGTGCTGCTGCAGCAATGGAAGCTGCCGCAGAGGCTAGCTATGCAACGAATTGGCAGCAAATTAAAACCAATCATTTGTAGAACGATAATGAACGATATCTATCTATCTATCTATCTATATATATATATATATAAATAAATATAGGAGCTTATTTTGAGCATTTTTGAGCCATCGTTTATTGGAGAGGCACCTGAGAGGCACCTCATGCCACCTCCTAGGACTTTTCCCCATCAAAGGGTGTCTCTTGGATTCCTCTTGCAGGCTGGAAGCGCGTTCCTCGGAGCCCTGCGAGGTCTTGTTTTGCCAGAAAAGTCATGACTCCAAGCTGCTGAGCCGAGGAGGACAATTTGTCATATTTGTTCATTATTCTCTCTGGATAGGAATAAGAAGATGTGATTGAACAGATGATTCGTTCTTGAACCGTATTGAACCTATCTTCTTCCTTTGTTCATTTCCATGTCTAGTACAGAATGGCAGTTGCCATAGTCGTCCGAAACATCCAATAATTTGATCTTTTTCTGATGGGCATTGAGAGGCAAGCTGAGTTGCATGTTCCTCAGCATTTGGTGCTCTTAGCGTATTTAGCGTGCAGCTCATCCTCTTGGAAGTCGCAGTAGGTGATCCACGGGAAATCTGTGGCGAGTCAATGGCGAGTTCCAGTCAGCCTTCCGTTAATGCAGATGTCGATATGCCAGCAGCTGGTGGGGCAGGCCCCGCCGTCGATGGTCACAAGGTATCTTGGACACAGAGCTAAGCTGCTCAAAGATGAGATTCCACTGTGGAGTTTGATGACTTGAAAGATTTGAATAATTTTGAATAATTGTTGATAGGATTCATGTGATGCTTATTTTCTCTTTGGATTAATTTTGGGGTGTAGCCTGGCTTTGTCATGAAAGTCTTCGAGATCGAGCTTCTTGACACCGCTTCAGCTGAGACAAGGCCTCGATGCGGCGCTTGAGTTCTAAAGCCCCGCCTCCGGCAACGTACATGGCAAAAGTGGAATGGACTGATGAGGACCATGGCCTGGTGGGAAGGGACCAAAATATCCCGATTACATCCGATTACATCATTCCTGTGTCCCTGTACCTCTGTAATTGACACAATCATGACAATCCTATATAATCCTACTCGTATGTAATCCTATATAATCCTATATAATCCTTTGTAATCCTATATAATCCTATATATATATATATATTAGATACATATACAATATTCCTATCATTTCCTATGTAGTATATGTTTTGTGTGAGTTCTGAACCCATTGAATCCTGTTGAGCTGAGGTCAGGTGCGGATTTGTTCCGCCAAGAGTATGAAATAGTAGACGGCGCAGCAGGAAGATCACACTGAGTAGGAAGCATATCGATTAATTGCTTGAGTTTAACAATTGCAAATTTCAAGACAGCGTTTCTTGCCCGAAACATGATGAACTAGATATCAACAGTGTGAAAGCACATTCCAGAACACAGCACAATAGTGTGAGCAAGCAACTCCCCGACAGAACCATTCACCTAAGACAACTTTCATGCATGCTCAGAATATCAATCCTTCCGCAACACGCAACTGTCAGCAAGGATATGCCAGGATGCTACCCCTGCCTCCGGCATGCAGAGTCACAATGCTGCAAACTTGGACTGAAAATGACTCTCAGAACACAAAAACTACTCAGACCTTGTGCAGCATCCTGGGTATCGGTTTTGACGATTGACCTCGGAGGTCCAACAACACCACATCCATCTCTCCAGCAAATAGACAGAGGCAAACAGAGGCAGACTCAAAGATCATCAAAGATCGTCAAAGATAGTCAAAGATCATCAAAGATCGAAAGTATGTTGCAGTGCAGCTGTGAACAATTGTGCACAGTTGTACGCAGCAGATCAGAATGTATCAACTATACGTCATGACTATGTCAGTGAAAGTGACCTGCACAGCGCACGGAAATGAAGAGTCTACAGGGAAGCATTTTGCGCCCGAGTACTGCAATGAATCTTGACAGGTTTAAGGCTCATTTCAGGATATTCGAGGTATTCTTCATAAATACACCCTTGCAGATGCTCCAAATGCCCCGGCCCATTTCCTTGGCACAGATGACAAATCCACATCACAAGAGTCGATGCAAACAAACTACTATCCACACTTCGCAGCCCAGTGCATGGTCAGCCCATTTTGCCACCCAGATTCCTGCTCACCCAACTCACATGATATTGCATGTATATTACTATGTATATCTATGTGTATATATATATATGTATACATTATATCATTGTATCTTCGAATATTCATATTGTATACTAGTAATATGATATAATATGACATAATAACTAGACCACCACTAATTCAATAAAGTTCTTGTAAGTGCTCTTGTGAACCTCAGCAAACAACTTCTGGGGAGGAAACCAAAGAGCGCGGGAAATTGCTAAGCAAACTCTCTCGCACGCTACCAGAAGCACCAAGAGCAGCCAGGCCAGGCTTGCCGTGGGGAGAGGTGTTGAGACAGAGATCGAGGCAAACAAGAATGGAAGACATTCAACACGTACATTTATGCTATTTACGTCCATCTCTATATAACTCTCTATATATATATATATCTATGTATATATATATATTATGTATATACACATATCATAGATGTAGTTGAAAAAACAATGGTTGACATGGTCTCCGCGAGACCTGAGTTCCACCGTGTCCGATGCTGTGATGGGTCACGGGTCAGGTCCTCTTGGCTGATATTTTGCAGCGAGTACTGCGTCAAGAAAGGAGGAGCCTCAGGAGAAATCTTTGGAGAAGCCGGTAAAGCTTGGTCGACCCTTCAGGCTGCTGAAAAAGGGGTCTATGACGCGCAAGCTACAGCTGAGAAAGAGAAAAACAGAGCCGAGATGGATGAGTTCAAGAAAAGCGACTCTTACAAAGGCTTGACGCAAGAAGTTGACAAGTTTCTTCTAGTGAATCGAGCTCGAGGAATGGGCAAAAAGGCAGAACTTTCTTGGAAGGAGTTCAAGGCACTGCATGCCAAGAAGCAACCGAAATTAGATGGTGCAAAAAGTAAAGCAGAATCTAAGGCAGAGGCCAACTGCATCAACCGGATTGCCTTGAAGCTTGCAGCAGCTGCACGCAAGACGTCGCCAGGAAGTGCATTGCCAATTCCACCCAAGTCAGCATACGCACTGTACTCGAGCGAAATCATGTCGAAAGACATGAAGGAGACCACCGAGAAGAAAACTGCCTCATACCTGAAGGATCTTTTGAAGAAAGTTGCTGAAGGTTGGGCCGGCCTAAGTGATGATCAGAAGTCAGGTTACAAAGAGACAGCGGCAAAAGACAGTGAGAGATATGCTGCTGAAATCAAAACTTTCAAAGACTCTGATGCGTATCGCAACTTTGTGCAGAAAGCAGGTGAGGTCTTCAAAGAGAGCCAGGCGGATCAGAAACCAGGAGAAGCTCCGAAAAGCATCGCTCAAATCATCAAAGAAGCTGAAACCAAAGCCAGGGAGAAGGCCAAGCTGGAGAAGAAGCGTACCGCGTTGCAGATGAAGTTGGTGAGCTGTTTGAAAGGCCCGGGATTCCTCTGGTAAATCACGAAATCTGAAATCCCGTTTCAACATGTTTGCTGCAAACCCTACGCTTGACCGCGCTCTATTGACATCATTAGACCAACAATGTGGAGTTTTGAGGGGTGGCAGATTTACTCAGGTTAAGATGATCAATCTGCATATCATTGGACTATCAACGTGAAGTTTGGAGAGGGTGGCAGATTTACCCATATTCTAATGAGCAAGTCTTAGAACTAGACTATCAACGTGAAGCTCAGAGGGCGTAGTAGATTCACTGTCATGGGGGCTCAAATTGTGGCGTGCGCGAACGTAGCGTTCGGCGCCAACATGTTTCAATATGTTTCAGCCTGTTTTGACTTTCTAAAGAAAGGGTCTTTTCCAAACGGTTGAAATATGTTCACCTCAGTTGATTTATCTTGGAAGCCCAACCTCGCTGAAAGGTGGCGAAGGCGGTCCTCCGAAACCACCTGTTCAAGCATTCTTGCTCTTCTGCAATGAAAAGAGGGCAGATGCAATCAAGGAGCTGGCGACTGGTGCTGCAGGTGCTGATTCCGCGAAGAAAGACTCTGCCCCGAAGGAGAAGGAAGGGGATGAAGAGATGGAAGAGCCGGAAGAGCCTGAAGAACCAGAGGAGCCCGAAGATGAGGAAGACGAGGATGATGAGGAAGGCGGCAAAAAGAAAGGGAAAGGCGGCAAAGGTGGGAAAGGTGGTGGTATGGCCGCCAATGCCGCCATCATCAAGAAGCTTGGAGTGATGTGGGCAACCGCATCTGCAGAGGAGAAGGCAAAGTTTGAAGAACGAGTTGCAAAGGAGAAGGAGGCCAGAGCTGCTGAATTTTTATGTCGAAACAACCCACTGCCTGCATATTTGCGTTCTGTTTCTTGATGTGCTTGGTTGACATTGAAGGGAATGATGCGTGACATTGTGCGACACACTCTGCATGCGTCTGAGTCTCAACTGCTTGAGGTTTATGCAGCTGAGATGAAGGCTTGGTACGACTCTGAAGGTTTCAAGGCCTTCACCATGGAGGTGGACGAATGGGAAGCCGAGATCAAGGACAAAGGTGTCCCCAAAGCCCCGCTGAAGAGCTTCCGTGCCTGGCGGCGGAAGAAGCTGCAGGGGAAACGACAACAGCAGAAGTTGGCGGACCGAGAGCGTGCGAAGGCGGAAAAGATGGCTGCAAAGATGAAGGCCAAAGGAGAAAAGTTGGCAAAACCCAAGAAGGGCAAGGCTGGAACGGACAGAACTGCGTTTCATGGAAGCAGACTGTTCGCATCTATTCACCTTAGACTTTGGGAATGCTGGAACTCCAACATGTTTTCCATGTCCAACAGACTTCAACATGATGCTCTTTGCTACTCTCAACGAAAAATACAAGCGACCTGTCAGGCCGGTGCAGAGGCACCTGAGGAACCGGTCGTTTTGCCACCCCTTCTGCAGAAGGATCCATTCTGGGACACCTGTTTGGACTCCCCAGAGGCCTGATTTGCTCTTAGAGATGCGTGGGAATGAGCTTGCGATGGTTTAGGATAGTGGAGGCCAAAAGCCATTACTGTAGATCAGATATATTATATAGATCCATTAGCTTTCGTGCCCGGGTCCTGGGAGCACCAGAGCATCGCAGTGGTGGGGACAACATAGTGAAGTCAACAACAAGATCGAGATGCAACTAAGCGAGATGCCAGCTGTAGCTGCAAGCCTTTGTATTTCTTTGAACATTCTATCCATATCTATCTATAACATTTGGCCAGTTGAACCATTTGAAATCATTTGGCCAGGCGATTTTGGCATCAGCTGATCTCTTGGTTGGAGATCGCGTGGCTCTTGCAGCTGCCAAACATGGTGGTGCCTCGGTGAGGATCTCTGGCGAATGCAGTTGCTGAAGGTTTGCTTCCGTCTGCTTCTCAAACATTAAAAAACATCTGACAATTGATTGAACACTTTTAAACTTGCGAGATTAGATGGAATAGGACGTTAAAGGATTAGACTTCGAACTAGTTCTGGACAGGTAATCCACAGGTAATCCACAGGCAACCCACAGGTAATCCACAGGGAATCCACAGGTAATCCACAGGGAATCCACAGGTAATCCACAGGTTGCTCATTTGTCGGTTCAAGACTTGGTGATCTCGGTGTATCATTTGTCTACGAGAAACTTTGCTCGGCGAGGTGCCCAAGGTCTGGCAGCACTGAAGTGGCTTCAGACGAAGCCGCACCAGGCGTCGTCTTTCTTCCGGACAGCATGTGCAGACTGCCAGGAGAAAACGAAACACAACAGAACACAACCACATTCCGCGGCCCAAGGCTGTACCTGTTTACTTGTTTCAAGTGTTAGAGAGCTCATTGGGAAGATTTGTGAAGTACTTGAAGCACCTGGTGAAGTAGCATGGCGTGGAGTGTTAAAACACCTACCAGGCAATACTGGTAGCGGCTTGTTTTTCCCAGGACCAGCAAGGCATGTTTACCGCAATAGAAGCTAATACATCAAAGCCGGCACTCTTTTCAATGTTGTCCCTTTGCCATGATCACTACACTTGCCGCATGTATTCACCTCCCACTGTCACTCCCGGCATTGCAGCACCATGTCGTGCGATTCATGAGGAGACAGCCCTCCACTACGCCTTCCAGCACGAGGACCTGGAGATGATCCAAATTCTGCAGAAAGAAGCCAGTCGTCACAATGGGCGTAACACTTGGGTCAGTGGAACCGTCAAGGATGGGATTGTGACTTTCGAGCTCGTGACAGGTGCGCAGCTCTGGTTTTGGCCTCCGCACCAAAATCAGATTGGCTACCGTGCTGGCCCTTCCGATCAAGATCCCTTTGTCCAAGGGAGCGACAACAAGACACGTTTCATCGTCCCAGGCGATGCTGTTCGGGTTCGAGAGTTGCGTGGATCATGGATTCGAACAGACATTGGTTGGGTGCCACTGGTGGTTGGTGCTGAGAAGAGCTTTGTTCGTGAAGACCCCTCCCTGTGGCGGGTGAGACTCAACTTGCCAAATCCAGAGCTGCAACCAGTCTCCACTGGCTTCGCGCGCGGGAGAGCCTTCAGAGCTAAGAAGCTGCGGAAACTTGGATCTCAAGTAGATCTTACTGTAGCATATCTTACCCATTAAATCCCATTAATATTGGCACCAAAATGACCAAAATGTCTTTGCGTAAATTCTTCCGCAGAAGGGGTTGCCTTTTCAAGCTTTAGAGTTGTGTCGAATTGTTGCAGGAGGAGGTGTTTGTAACTGTCATTCTGCGCAAGAAAACCTGGGGTGTTTTTCTGGCTCTATGAATAAATTGGATATCCTTCCAAAACGTTTTGGGCAGCAACAAAGTGCTCTGAATCTGAGGAAAGTGAAGCTGAGCCGAGGCGGCGCAGAAGGAAACCAGGCTTTTGTAAAGGACATGGAGGCAGAGGATAACTATATCCAACCGAGGATGAAGCTCCTCATCTTCCCTATCCTTCGCTCATTTTTGTCATATTGTTTCGGCTTATGGGTTCCCTTAAGAACCTGAACACCGAACAGATAGATAACTTCAACAGATAGATTTTGAATGATTTGAACACTGTTTATGATTTTTGAACACTTTTGATGATCTAGCTGTGATGTTGTATCCTACTATAATTATTATGTTTTCCACCAGGCTCGGTCTTTGCCCGCAGGTCATTAAAGAGTTCCTGGTGTAAGGAAGCGTGAATTTCTTAACATGGCCCTTACCCCACACTGTTTGGGGCCCTTTAATGGAGCAATGTCTTTGTTGAAACCCACAAAGGCTTGACATCGCAATGCAGTGGGCAATTCGTCGTGGCATGGGCTTCAAGACCCTGGCAGCGTGCTGCGAGATCTTCCAGCAGAATCAGCCAAGCGATTTCCTCGGAGCTGCAGTGCAGTGTGGCTTGGTAATCCAGGGAGCAAGACAATTTAGAAGTATTTCTAAACGTTTGAACGCCGTTGAGATGAGTTGAAATGTTCCTTGGTTCCGCTGAAACACCTCAGTACACAAAATACAGCACAATGAACCCACCTGGATCTGATTGATGAAATTTGTCCAAGTGAATTGAAACCGCACCTGTTTGAGCCGTGGCTTCAAAAATACTGACAATGATTTTCATTTAAGATGTGAGTGGCTGAATCATTCTTTCCTGGACCTTTCCATGTCTTTCCACTGATGTATTTCAGCGTGTGTCAGGTGGCCGTTGGCAGTTGGCGGGCGATTTGGTGACCCACATGGGAGTTGGTGATTTGTATGGCTTAAACCAACAGTCCCATGGCATTTGGTGGGTCTATACATGTGATATCATGTGATCTATTTGTGCATATGGGTATCATTGTATCATACATATATCGCTTTGGCACACCATTTTTTCATGGCTTGGTAAGGTTCTATTTGCCCAATGGAAAAGGTTGAAGAATGGGGGCACTTTTGGAGATTTGACGCAGATTTGTTCAATGGCTGCGGTTGTGCAATGAGTTGGTGGCCTTGACATGAGGCATCGCACAGCTCTCCTACCCGCGCCAACGGAGGCTGAGTTGGCAGAATGTGTCAAGAGGAAAGCTTCCATCACGAAAAAGGCTGGAGTATTTCGACAAAACAACCATGGAAAAGCAAATAAACTGACATCTGCTTCTAACAATTTGGATGAATTGAGATGTCTTATGGGCATGAACCAGTATTGGAACGATTTGAGCTCCCAGAACCGGATCTCGCTGTCAAAGCAGAAAAAGGCATGTTATTGAAACCGTTTTGAAGGAACTGAAAGCAAAAACAGGCCAGCCACCAGGAAGCATTGACAGAGCAATTTGACTGCGCTGGGCACAATCGGATTAACTATAAAGTCGACGGCACCAGCGCAAGACATAAAATATGTCAAAACTCACCTTATGGAAGTGAATACTGTGCCCCAAAGCCGTTTGTGTTGGAGGCTGTGCCTTGTCCCTTCAAGGGTTCCTTTTCAGGAAGGCAAACAAGATCAATTTCTCATTTTGTAAGAATGTGTATGGCAATTGTCAATGTAATGTTTGATAGAATGTGCAAAGGATTTCCCCGATGGGTGAAGACATGAAGACTTCGTCATGCTCAGCCCTGTGCGTACCAGGCAGTGGCGAATTTTGAGATCATGCCAATTCACTGTGCTTGCATCAATCCGACCTATGGCAAGACCATTTTGGAGATGATGCTGCTTTGACTAGGAATGTTTAGCGTGCTAAAGGGCATTGCAATGACAATGAGATGAGATAACATGATGTATGCCACAGTAACCCAAGTTTAATTTAACCTGACAGCTCTAGTAGTCTGGACATGTGTGGACATGGACCTGACATCATGACCTTCATCGATGGCTCAGGTTGACGCAGCTTGGGCCTGCTGCTGAAGACATGTGCAAAGATTCTGAGCAGCGGACACTGGCGCCTAGACCAAGTCATGACTTGCTTTCGACGTTTTGATTCCTTGTGATAGATTGCCTCTGGTTTGCCACCTTTTGTCCAATTTTTAAAAGTCCTATCAATGACATCATCATGGTACTCGTAGTAAACAAAGCAAGCGTGATTACCATGATTGCCATGATTGAACCTTGACCCGCCTCGGCGGTAGCTGCGACTGGAGGTGCACTATGCAGCCGTTTGCGAATCAGAAGAGCCACTGGAGGTCCTGTTGACTCAAGGCTTCTCGCCTCACCGAATCGACAGCAACAGCATGACGCCCTTGATGTATGCCTGCATGGCAAACCGGCCGAAGAATGTGACGAGGCGGCTTCACCATGGACGTTCATGGACATTCATGTGGATGTGACGTACAAAGTATTGCAAAGTCAGAAGAGATCACAAAATACAAGGGACTCAACGAAAATCAGATAGAACATGATGTAAACATGATACACAGAACAACACAAACACTACAAACGTATTGTAAACAATTTATGGATGATATTGTAATA
This sequence comes from Symbiodinium sp. clade C Y103, assembly GCA_003297045.1. Classification (NCBI taxonomy): domain Eukaryota; class Dinophyceae; order Suessiales; family Symbiodiniaceae; genus Cladocopium; species Cladocopium sp. clade C. Next base: position 47,764 of record BGPT01003415.1, on the reverse strand, counting down.
TATTGTACACAGTATGTAGTATATTATATACATCATTTCGTTATTCATATGAACGACGTAAGCATGATAGGGAGCGGCCGCCGAACTGCCGCGGCTGAGTTGCCACGCTGTCCAGGCTGTTGGCTGCCAAAGCAGATCCATTGGTTCGTTCCTCTGAGCGCACGAGCTTCCACTTGTCGGTGCAGCAGGGGTCTGCTGAAGCTCTGAAAGCCTTGGTGTCACACATGGCTAAGTTGGCTGCCGAGATGCCGCCACCGGTGAAGGGGACACTTTGCAAAAGATCTGAAGAGTTGGGAAGCCACACATGTCGCATGTTTGGCCATGTTGGATTGTCCATGCTATTCCATGCTCTTCGATGCTGTTCCATGCTTGTCCTTTCGACGGGTTGAAGTCTACTGGTATCTATTGGAGGGACCACTAGTGGATACTAATGGACCAAGTTTGTGTTTTTCCGCTGAGCCAGGAAGAAGGGAGGAAAGAAGCCCAAGCCCAGCTGGCAGTTGGCCACTTCGTCATCTCAGCGAACCGCCTTACATGATGCTTGTGCAGTTGGCCGCTTGGACATGGCCATGATGTTGCTAGAGGAAGCGCCTGGAGCCTTGCACAAGTGCGACAAGCAGGGACGCTCGCCTTTGACCTTTGCTGTCATGAATGGACACACTTTGTTGGCTTCGCATCTCATTCACCGAAGGGCCTTGGTGGACCAAAATGACAGCTCTGGAAACAGTCCACTACACTATGCCATGGCCTATGGCTGGCAAGACATTGCTAAGCTCTTGGTGGATTGTGGCCACGACCCGAACGTGCAAAACAAATGGCGCAACTCTCCAGTAGACGTGTCTCTCTTGAAGGGCCATGCTGCTCTGGCTTCCTGGTACGTGGCAGAGTGCCCAATCCAGCCGGATATCTCCATCTTTGCTTGAGATGTTTTTCTTACGTTTCTGTCTTCTCATTTGAAGAATTCGGCAGGCATGCAGAAACATTCTGTTACTCTCGGTGCTCATTGCCAACTAAACCTATATACACTCACTCTCGACACAGGTCACACAGTCACTAGTGGTATTGCAGAAAAACCGGGACCACATGGTCTTCTTTGTTTTTTTTTGCTCAAGCGATCTCAAGCGCAAGTCTTGCTGAGGATAGCTTTGATGAGAAAGGCCGCACTTTGCTCACTCGTGCCTGTTCCAACTTGGGAGACAAAATCTGGCGGAATGTGTTGACAGCCCTGGTGTCGAAGCGTGGAGCTGATGTGAATCTCCCCGATGGACAAGGAGATTTGCCTATCTGCCTCGCAGCGCATGCCTGTTCGGCTCAGAGTGCCAAGAACAATCCTGAGCTGAACTCTGCGCTGAAGCTTCTATGCTCGGCCAAAGCTGATGTGGGTCGTCGAGCAGAGAAGGGTCAGTTCCAAAACCAGTCTGCCATCTCCATTGCTTTGCTGCTTGGCATGTGAAGCTTAGACGGTCCTTATTCATCCTACAATATCCTATAATATGATTGCCTCATTGTACCATATTTTAATAAATATATATATATATAAATATATATATATACATATATATATATATTATTATATATATATATATATATATTATATTATATATATTACCTATTTCCCAAATGAGTTACGCACACTTTTATTTGGAGAATTTATGATCTGAACTCATCCAAACATTGAATTTATCATTGAATCAAACTTCCAATCGCCAGTATGCACTATACATCACTACGCACCTTCGTATGTTCGAATCTGCCGGGGTGGCTGTGCCTGGCTTGCTGGTCCTGCCATTTGAAGGACCAATGAGTTGAGTAAAACCGGTGATGCCTGTTGGTTTCTCAGGATACTGTTGTATCTCAGGGTCTTTCTTCGGGCGCACTTTGATCAGGGCATGTGGTATGAGATAGTATAGATAGATATAGTAGCGCTGGATTTCAGTAACCTTCCATGCTCAGGAAGGGCAGCAATAGCGACCTCCTGAGAATGATGTTGGAGAGTGGTGCTGGCTTAGCTGCCCATGGTCGAGGTGAGACACTTCTTCACGCTATGCCTGAACGATTGATTCGGAGGGGCTCCTTGGCATTTGCACCAAGACAACATTTTTGCGTGAGTGGCAGTCAGGGGCATTGGCAGGGTGAGAATTTTGTCAACTCTTTCTGCAGCACTTCAGAGTCTGTATGGTACGTATGAACTTCCAAGCATAGCTACAAATAGCTGCAGCACTGCAGCATGATGTTTGCAATCCGTGCAGGTTATCGAAATGCCGAGGGAGACCAGACAGCTGAGCAGATTTTCCAGACCATCCGAAGCTGTGTCCCGAAGGAGTCTTTGCATGCCATGGCACAGACCATGGATGCTAATGGCCTTGCGCCCGTGCATTCCGTCATGTTGAACTTCAAGCAAGCCATCAAAGCTTTGCGAGCAGATCGGCAAAACAAAGAAGCTGAGATGAAGAGCTTACAGAAGCAACGTCACTCATTTGCAAACACCATGGTCTCACAAGGAGATGGATGATACAAACATTTTGTGCCAGTTTCAAACCTGTCCATGCTTGAGCCAAAAGTTTTGCCTCATGCTTCAATCCTAGAGACGTGACGCGCCTCTACTCACCGATTTTGCCATTTGTTGTACTAGTGACTGGTGGCTACTACAGCTGAATACTGATGGAGCGCATTCTGTCAGCTTATTAGCGCCCTGCAAAACTCCATTTAGACTCTGCTTTTCTCCCGGCTGCGAGCTGGAATGCTTGATGATGTTTATGTTGATAAGGTGACGAGGCTATGCGAAAGCAGCAGACCACAATTGTATCTCAGATTCCGGGATGCGTTTCAGCAGACTTTCCCGGGTTGTAGTATTTTGTATGCAGTTGCAATTTTTGTCACTTGTGCGGTTTGTTCTGACTTGTCTTCGGGAAAGCTCTTTTCGTCAAGACCCTTGCGATCTCTTGTGATCCCTTGCGCATCAGGATGCGTCACACCATGGAATCAAAGTCTCCGGCATTACAACAGGCCTTGCAAACTGAGGAGGTCAGGTCCTCAGCAATGTCCATTTGCAAAATGACATTGATGGAGACAACTAATCTCCATGGCAGGGCTGGTCCAGCCATATTGCGAATTCTTAATGGGCCAAAGCAAGTGATGCAGGCTAAGACAGACCAAGAAATGACTACAGTTCTTACAGTTCTTGATGTATTGAATCAATTTGGAGTGATCACAGACCATGAATAAAGAACCTGTTTTGATATTTATTTCTGACTGATGCTAGAAGATTGCACCAGGCTGCCAGAAAAGACTTCCAGAAGTGTTTGCTATGGTTGTGCGAGGACTCTCTGCCATGTTATTGAGGAATCACAAAGTGATGCAGTGAAAACAGAACATGAGCATGGAGGATGGGCCAAATGGTTATTACCATTTTGGCTCAAGCCACCCCTTTTGAGGCNCTTTTGAGGCATCATCAAGCCCTCTGACGCTGATGGTCTTGGCTAGCCGTTGCTAGTCGTGTTTCTGTCAGGGTTGGTGGCTGGCGTCATTTTGGCGTCTTGGCGTCATTTTGCTTCTGGCCTATCATTGCTGCTTGGGCTTTTTGCATTGTTGTCGTNTGTTTCTGTCAGGGTTGGTGGCTGGCGTCATTTTGGCGTCTTGGCGTCATTTTGCTTCTGGCCTATCATTGCTGCTTGGGCTTTTTGCATTGTTGTCGTTTAAATGGCAAGTGTCTTGCCCACCGCCGCAGAATTGGCA
>BGPT01003415.1:24616-41114 GCA_003297045.1 Symbiodinium sp. clade C Y103 | reverse complement strand
TGAAGCTTCCACCACCTTTTGGAGATAAAAGGAGAGATTGGGTCATTGCATTCAAATAAGGGAAGGATGGGTGGGGGAAAAGCGAATGACATGTTTTCCTGGCTGTTTGAAATGGATGAGTTAGTTTAGTCGAGGGAAAGGACGCCCACACTGCTACTGCCAGTACTAGGACTTGCTAGGAAGATGCCTACGTAGCCATACGTAGCCTACGTAGTAATGATGCAGCTTCTTCTGCACCAACAGGCCACATCGGAGTTCCCGCGCTCAATTTTTCTGTGCTGTGAACCACCAGGAGGCAGGTGCGGATCCAATGCTGCCGATTGGACCATTGGAAAAGCCGTGGAAGGATCCGAAAAAACCGGAGGACGCACAGGCAAAACCTCCTTCTGTTAATGCCGAGTACCCTGTCGAGCCAGCGCCAAAGATTGAGGAAGTTGTAGAACGCAGCGTTCCGGCTTTTGATCAAGCCACCTATTTCAAATACCAGCCAGATTTGGGGATGACAACTCCATTGATGTTGCTGGTGAAGACTGGCGATTCCGAAACCATCGCTTGGTTCTTGGATGAGTTGGCCAAGCGAAACCTGGTGGAAAAGGCTCTTGAAGCCGCAACTTTGTTCGGCACTACTCCGCTGGTCATAGCCATTCAAATGGAAGTGCCTTGCCATTTTCGGAGCTAAGATCAGACGATCAAGAAGGAATATGATGTCAAAGGCAAAAGTCTTCGATGGCACCAGAAAAGACTCACCAACTCACTCCACCAAAAATAAAAGGATCTCACCAGACTCACTCCACCAAATTAATCCAACTCGTACCCTACGGCACGGCTCAACGAGTGCGTCTTTTGTTGTGTGCAGATAGCTTAAATAATTGACTGCAACTTATGTTGTTGCACTGTAACCAGTATTCAGAACATTTCCAATGAGCAATTCGAAGTGGCTCAATCCTGGTAGGCATTCGTAGCCGGTGCGCAACCGTTAGACATCGCTAGACTAACCATTGGCGGACCAATGTCTCTAGATCTCGACTGAGGTGCACCTCGACGAGGGGCTACTGGGTCGTTTGGCCTCACCCAAGGCTGCCAGCATTCGCCGCTATGATGGACGCTTGGCATCGCTGCGGATCGCTTGGCGAATGGTCACTGCCATTTAGTGGTTGCCATTCTCTAGTGTGCACACCTCTTGATTTTGATTGATTTTGCCCGGGTAATCCCGACAATCTACATTTGGGTCCTTCTATTGCATTGTGTGCGTTGATGTTTTTCACTGTGATTGAAGGCTTGCAGGATCCTGTCAAACATGCCCGTGATTTGTCCCTCCAAGTTGCTGTGCCAAGGAAAGACAGCCCTGCATTTGGCCACGGCCGGAGGTGCACATGGCTGGACCAAAAATGTTCAAAGACAGGAGAACTTCAAGGACTGCCGTGCAGTGGCCTTTGAGGCCCAGACAAGCCTTGCTCGATGTGATTTCTGCTGAGAGCTTTGAAATGTTTTGAAGATGACACAGATTGAAGGTGGTTGAAGGCTCCATTTTTTCAACCAATATTATATATCCATACCCTCCCCCTACAATGCTGCGCACATCAGCTTCTGTGTGCCGTTGACGGCCGGGGACAGGTGACCCTCAAAGCTGCCAAGATGGCGGGTTGTGTGGATGCCACTGATGCCAAGGGTTGGACAGCGCTTTCCTGTGCATTGTCTACTCAAGGTCCCAGGACTGAGGGTGCAAAAGATTTCAAGACAGTTCAAGAGACCAAGAGCCCCCAAAAAGGCAGAGGTGTTCCTGAAAGCGATTCTTTCACATTCTTTCATCGGGTATTACCCGCAGCATCCTGCAGCTACTTGTCGTGGTCTCGCCGTCCATCCTGGCAACATCCCATTTCTATCCATCTCTCATCCTGGTTTCAAGCATTGCGGTTCTTAGGGATCTTGCAGTGAAACATGATTGACCCCACGTCCAAGAGCAGGATGCCAAAGATGTTAGAGCCTTTGAAAGGAGGCTTCTTCAGCAGTCAAGCTACAGACTTTTCTCAGAAGGATGCTAGCATGGCTTCCGCAGAGAACGCGATGTACAAAGCATTCGGAAAGATTGAAGATCAGTTGAAGAATGCGAAGAGCGGCACTGGAACAGGAGCTGCAGTCACTGCCAACTCCGTGAAGAGGAGAGTTGTCTCAGTCACTGGCATGGGGAGTCATGTGAAATGGAGGTTTGACGACTTGGGCGCCATCATCAACGGCCTAAAGCACCCAGATGCAGAAGCCGCAGGACTTAAGGTCGGCATGCGACTTGTTTCGATTGCTGGCAATTCTGTAGCAGGTATGCAGAAGGACCAGATTCTCACGGCATGGAAGAATTTCTCAGGGAACACCGGAACTTTGGAGTTTGAGGACATGGATGCAGCGCCCGCTCAAGAGCCAACAGAAGCAGTCGCAGCTAAACAGCCTGCCTTTGGGAATGGTGGATTTGGTGCTGGCAATGCCTTTGGTGCCCCTGGTTTCGGTGCCCCTGGTTTCGGTACTCCAAGGACGGCTTTCGGAGCACCACCTGCTTTCGGAGCAGCTTTCAGAGCAGCGCCTGGTGGAGGCCTTGCGTTCGGTGGGGGGAAAGGTTTCGGAGGTGCTCCTGGCTTTGGAGCACCTGGCTTTGGAGGATTGGCTGCCAAGGCAGTCAAGGCAGCTCCTAAGTTTGGCTTTGGAGCTGCGCCCGCTTCTCAATTTGTACCGGCAAACTCTGCGCCAGAGCCAGTTGAAGCAGAATCCGCACCAGTCCCTGCCATGGTAGGATCAGCTGATGCTTGCTATCACAGCTTGGATGCCTCAGCCGTTTACGCGAGCTTCTTGGTTGGGACTTGTTTTTTTTTCTTTTTTAGTTTTTAGATTAAGCAGCGCGAGCATCTTTCATTAGTGACAGGGCTGCGTTCTGCCAAGCTCTTGGGGATCCTGCCAGGCTTCCAGTGTCACGTCACGCAGGGCAGGTGGTACTTCGAGCTTCAGCATGTCCACATTGAGAAGGGCAAGATCGGTGTTGCATTGTGCGGGGATTTGGCGAACTCCCAAGAGCCCCCAGTGCTTTGTCTCAAGAAGAAAGACTGGCGGTATACAGTAGCACCACATTTTTCAACATGCCAAAAGTACAAAGCGGTGTTGGTTTTCCTTAGAAACCTTAAAGCGACATACTATTTCTGAGGGCAGGAATTACGCTTGCAATTTCAGAAACACTCACCATGCAGGGTTTTCCTGCATCATTCCAGCCCAATTGCATTCCAGTTCTGCATGGTAGTACGATTTAATACGGGAGACTGCAGGTCTCATTTTTCCTCTTCCCCTGGTTGCGACTTGGTGTCTCAGAGGTCTCGGGAATCTCTCTCAGGAAACCATTTTGTTGTTGTGTGATGGGAGTTCATTTCATCTTCAAGTGCACAAAGTGAAACGGAGACCTTTCTCCCCCACATCGACGTGAAATGAGGAATCCCAGGCCTTGATTTGGACTCCACTGACCACAGCTCCCAGGTGACTTGGATCTCAGATTCCAGGCCATGGAAGAACGATTCAACCATTGGCGTGGCCTTGGATTGTGATGCAGGTACAGCCCAATTGGCAACTGGGCACAACTGGGCTGTGTGATGCTGTCTTCACAGCCACCATTGCGACCATTCTCGTGGAACTATCATGAACTATCCAAACTTCAGAAAACCAAAAACACACATTCTGTTTCTGGGAGACAGTGGAGATGTGTCTTAAGCATCCTTGGCAGCAGCAATCAAGAGTAACCGAATCGATTCAAACTGGAAACATTTGGAAACCAAGATTTTGAGAATGACGCCAGAGTTATGGTGAGGCTGTTTGAAAGGCAAACATGACCGTGTGTACTGTGAATCCTACTCTTCGTCAACCAATCTGCTTGATCGAAGTTGGTTTAAAAAATCCTCACGGTCAAAGTAGAGTAGTTCAAATTAGTCCAAGACTCCCGAGGCACAGGTGTCGAATCCGGTGTCGGATCCTGTGTCGGATCCTCCCAGAGTCGACTGAGGTCATGAACCACGTTTGGGGTGAACCAACCGCTCTTCCTCGTGCGGATCCATCCTCTGGAAAGACGCTGATGCCGGTTCTATGTGGGGAGGGAGCTTGCACAGTTTGTTTCAAGAAGACACAACAAGCCTCTGACCACAAGAGCCTGCCCTTCCAACAAATTTCAGATGCTGGGCCAAATGCTTCATATGCCAGTCTTGATGTTGCTGTCAGGTTTGTTTGTTTTTTATGCGAAGGATCTCCGTGTCCTTGCCAGCAGTAGAGTTGCTGGCATGGTTTGCATGACAAAACCTCCAAGAATCAAGATGATCTGAGATGAATCAACCTATGTGACAATGGAAAAGGAAGACTCACAACCCCTCTGCAAGCACAAGTGCAGCACATGTGACACACTGCCTAGCCATTCTCCTACAAGGTTAAAGACAAACACAGCCAAGTGGCTCCCTTGATTCACACGGAGACTCTTCAAAACCTTAGTGTTGGAACCTTTGGTCACTGACCATAGCGTTGGGACCCGTAGCTTTTTTTTTTTGGTTTTCGTCCGTGCTGCTGCATCACAAGGACCTGCAGAAATATATAAAAATATGTAAACATAATAGGATGACATGATCAAACATGTCAGGAAACCCGGTTTGGCCTTTGTCTATCGTTGTTTTCATGTTTTCTCCCATGTTCTCCGGCCTCTTTGACCCGGTTTGACCTGGTAGACCGTCATTTGAGGAGGCTATGGCGCCAGCTCTTGGTGCCAGCCGCTTGGTGCATGCTTTGTTGCAGGCTGGTGCAAAGCCATCCTCATCCACCAGGAATGGCGAAGTGATTCTGCCTTTGCACCTAGCAACGAAGTCAGATGATGCGCAATCCGTTCGATTGCTGAGTAGGAGTGGAGCCGACCTGAATGTCACTGGGTTTCAGTGGGTTTCGTTGGGTTTTAATAGTGCATGTATGTGCATGTGAATTGTGATGTACTGCGTTTCAACTCAATCTGCCACTCAATTTGCAACTCAATAATTGATACAATTGTGTTCAAGAGGATTAACATTGCAAATCCCCTTTGCCGCTGCCTTTCTTGGTGGTCTAAGGTGACTGATCCCACATCGGGCCGCACTTGCGTCCACATTGCAACTTCTAAGGGCTGCTTGGGCGTTGCCATTGCCTTACTCACAGCGCGCGCAGATGTGAACTTCCCCGATCCGCTTGAGGGACAAGGCTGATACCTGTACCGGTAGTATCCGATAGTGATATTGTCCGTTTCGCGCCATTTCAAGCCCCAGAAACGTAGGCTAATGGAAATAAGATTATATAAATATACAATTATATAATTATATACATATATATGTGATGGTCAAAAATGTGCTCAAAGATGCTTTGTGAAGAAATTGGAGAGAGGATTTAGACATGGACGGAATAGAATGCATAAGCTGTCGGAAGAACATCGGAGGTCATCTCGGTGCAGCTTTGTATGGGCAACGGAGGGGTCCCAGATTGGCCTTGCACACCGCGGTGGAACATGGGTCTGACAGCATGGTTGGGCAGCTCGTGCAGTTTGGAGCCGACGTGGGAGTGTCCATTGAGACACGTCATGTCTCGAGCAAGAAGATGTGGCTTCCGCTTCCACCAGCAGATGTGGATGCCACTGGTAAAGTCAATGACGAGTTCAAGAAGAATGGAAGGAAGGTCACCGGGTAAAACTGAGTGAGATGAGTCATGAGCCAATTTGTTTCTTCTTGAAGATAGATCTGATTGTGGGAGCTTAGAATGGTATCAGATTTGCAAATTGGAGCTCAATATTGCTCAGTATTATTCAATGGTCATCAATCTTCCTGAAGTCACCCAAAGAATCATATAGAAGGATATCAGTCAGGTTGGATCATGTTGGATCCACGGCTCTAGGCCAGGCCAGGCCTTTAAGGATGCCCATTAAATGCTTATCTAGCCGAATGTGAGCTGAGGTTGGCATTGCAGCGCCACTGGCCTTGGAACTGCTTCGCGCCCTGAAGATCAAGGAGGAAGACCTCGAAGCAACGCTGACAGCTGTGACAGCCTTTTGGACGGAAACATACGGAAACAGAATTCGGAATACCCGCGCTGGTTACGATTTGCGGTTCATTTTTTCTAATATATATTGTACAGTGCACTTGTTTGACTGTATTTGTTTGTAGGTTGTTCTGAGGTGCATTTTGAATTCTGGATTTTGTATGACTGGTACATATCCACCACCTAGGCAGAAGGTACTGACGATGCTGGACCATGCTTCACTTTTGATTTAGGAAAGCAAACCATAGCACCTGCATCTATCGAATCTACCGTCGATTTCTTGCATTCCAAAGTTTCAAGGTGCGCCCATTCGCTGTCACCAGACCAAGGCCAGGGCCAAGAAGGTTGCGGGTTTGGATGCTGATTCTGATGCAGCCTCTGCTGGCATTGTCCCAATGTTTTGTGGCACCGTGGAATCTCTACCAGCTGAAGTGGACCAAAGCCTCTTCTCAATCGGCGGCGGTGACTTTGCAGCTTTGCTTCAGCAGTCTGACAAGAAGCTGCAGATGTTGGTCCCGCGCCAAAAGCTGATGTACTACCAAGATGTGGAATCCATCAAGATTACCTACGCACAACCGCTCCAAAAGGCAGCAGCCAGAAATGCAACGGCAATGGTCAAGGTTTTGCTCAATGCATCTGCTGATACCACAGTTGTGGACACGTTGGATGGACGCCAAGCAATCCATCATGCAGTGAACCATTTGAATGAGCGGATGGTAAGGCTCTTGCTGAACAATACTACACCTCTGGACACACCAGACGCGACAACCAACAAAGCCACTGCCATTTTCTATGCTGTGAAAGCTGCGACTGAAAACAAACCTTACGGTGTTGCTCAGATTGTTCAAAGTCGCAAGTTTTGTATCGGATTGTCCATTCCAAAGGGCAACCAAGCTAGTGCAGCTTGTGGAAAATTACCAAGCCAATGGTCATTTCCGAAATACCATATCCAATCATGATATGTAATGATACGACTATGACGCGTCATCATCTAATATTCAATCCAGCTTGATGTTTCATCGCTGTCCCAAGGCTGGCATCCTGAAGGATCTTCTCGAGGCCAAAGCAACAATTGACAAAGCGTGTTGCCAAGGAGGGCATACAGTTTTGCACCTGGGCCTTGATGGGAGACTAACAATTCTGAGTGTGTACCATGATCTTTTATGATCTGCCCACTCCTGGTTGAACACTCTTCACTGTGTGTGTGTATGTGCTTCTACCAACAATCTGCGCATTTCGCACCATTTCGGCAAGAACATGCGAGATCCAACTGAGGCACGTTGCAGCAGGATGCCGTCACCTCCAGGTGCTTCAGCAATTGCTGGATCTTCGTGCCTCACCGACTTCAGTGGACCCAGCCAAGCGGACACCTTTGCACTGGGCTGTGAATTCGGCTTCTGCAAGCGAGCCTTCCTTTGATGCTGAAAGATTGTTGCTGAATGCAAGGGCAGAGACTTAGCTGAAAACTCCTGGGGAGAACCGAGGATACTACTCGTCCGGCACTTGGGTATTATATGATAAGATATGCGTGAATGCTATTTCTATTGATTTCGTCTTTGGCCCATCCTTTCCGCATCTATCTTTCCGACATCAAGCCGATCCACTTGAGCTGCATTGACACCCTTTTACAAGGATACCGCGCAAAAAATGTATTTATTTACTTGTCATGTGTTAATTTTTCCTTTTTCCCAAATATGTTCAGTATGCTTCAACGAGGATGTCAATGCACTGGACGTTCAGCATAGAATGCCACTGCACTATGCCTTCGTCAAGAAAGAGAAGCAGCTTGACACCTCTGCCGCAGATCCTGTCGAGACAGTGACGAGTCTTTGTGCGGTCGAAGGAGTCCAGGTGCCCCCGTGGTAAACCAGGTCGCACAGCCATGGAGCCCTTTGTTTACTGACAAAGCAGGATCTTGTATATCCACACAGAATCCACACAGCATGATAGTCAAGTCAGAAGCTTTGTGGCAAGGGAAAATTGAACGCAACTAGGCCAAATATGTATGATCAACCGTGTGTGTTTCAGTAGAAGTTTGTCAGAGCAGGAGGCAGGCCTTTTCAATGTGTTTGTTCAAATATCATTTTGCAGTCTTGAAGAACCCAGAACCAAGAACACCGATTTTTGGTTCAGGTGGATGTCCCTGATGAGTTTGGAGCAACTCCGCTACTGTGTGCAGCTAGAAGGGGTGCAACCATCTCCTCCTTGTACCTGTCGAAGCGTGGTGCAAATCTAAAGACCCGAGACAAAGCAGGGAATGATGCCCTGGGCATTGCTTTGGCTGGTGGGCACGATCAGCATACCAAGACTGTGCTTGATCAAAGTTTTCCTCATGCACATGACTAATACATGATTATACTATAATTGATGATATACATGATATGTGTTTGGTGTGGTTGACAAACTGAGAGGAGAGATTGGACTTCCAGTTTTCTGTTGTTCCTGATCTGCAGCAGTCTTCCCAAGGTATGCAATTACCTTGTTGAGCCAGGGCGCTGGGGACGTGGAAGCCCCAATGCGCTAGGACCCGAGTCTCCAGCGGCCAGCTTTGACATAATCATTTGATATCATTTGCACATATCTGCATAGCATAGCATTCTCTTGCCTTTTCAGACACTCTTGGATGATACTGGATGATAGCAACGATGCAACAGAATATGAAGACGTTGCAATTCAAAGCGAGGATCAAGGAGAAAATGGAGACAGCCGTCCCACCAAGGTCATCTCCGACGTGTGGCGGACGAGACAGTCGCAGGTGATCGCAAGCGGCAACGAGTGACACCTGGTCCGCCGCTGTCCCTATTCCGTGAATCCACCTCCAGATCCTTGGCAAAATCAAATCCAGATTCTGTTCATGATATGGTGCTCCTATGTGCTCCTTCTTTCACGCCCCTTCATCATCAATCAATCAATCAATCAATCAATCAATCAATCAATCAATCAATCAATTCTAGCATCTTACACAATATCTTGTCGCGGTTGTTGCCTGAAGGACATTGGCTTGGCCTGTCGTACTTGCTGCTGGATCATGGCTACCCCTTCCATGGTGCAATTCAAGATGCTCTTGAGCTCGGGGAGTTTCGTCTGGTCTTGACTTTGCTCTCAAAGATCAATCCTTCTGAGAATCATGTCTTGCAGCGCTTGGATACCAAGCAGCGGAACTTGCCGCTCGCCTTTGTGAGGACTTGTAAAGTATGAATCAGTTGATAGGGCTAGAGTTGCAAGCCCGACCATACAAGGACTTTCATAAGCTGCTACGTCAGTCACTTCAATCAGTACAATTTAAAAGCCTTCGGCATTCCACCGGCCCCCTGTGGCGGTAGGTACGGAAGCTCAGGGTGTGACGCGATGCGTTTTCGAACCCAAGGGGTCTTTTGTGTGTGAAAGCTTCTCTGTGTAAAAGCGTCTCTGTAAAAGCGTCTCTGTGTAAAAGCTCTTCTGTGCAAAAGGTTGTCTGTGTAAAAGCTTGTCTGTGCAAAAGCTTCTCTGTGCAAAAGCTTCTCTGTGCAAAAGCTTCTCTGTGTAAAAGCTTCTCTGCGCAAAAGCTTCTCTGTGTAAAAGCTTCTCTGCGCAAAAGCTCTTATGTGTAAAAGGTTCTCTGCGCAAAAGCTTCTCTGCGTAAAGATTAGCTATGTAAAAGCTTCTCTGCGCAAAAGCTTCTCCGTGTAAAAGCTTCTCTGCGCAAAAGCTTCTCTGATTAAAAGCTCTTGTGTAAAGGGTTGTCTGTGTAAAAACTTCTCTGCGCAAAAGCTTCTCTGCGTAAAGATTCGCTATGTAAGAGCTTCTCTGTGTAAAAGCTTCCCTGTGTAAAAGCTTCTCTGCGCAAAAGCCTCTCTGTGTAAAAGCTCTTCTGTGCAAAAGCTTCTCTGTGTAACAGTGTAAAAGCTTCTCTGTCGAAGACCGTGGAAATGGAACAGAAAGGAGTGGAGGTGGGAGCTGATCCCACAGGTGAGAACATGCAAGAAAACGTGGAGAAAACCTGGCAAACACATGGAAAAAGTGTGGACAAAATGGGAAAAACGTCGAAAAAGGGTGCATCCCAGGGGCGAGGCGGGGGAACGGAAGAAAAGACGGACAGGGGAGGAGGAAGAAGGATGGAGGAGAACAGAAGAGGATGAGGACGATGAGGAGGAGGATGATGATGATGGCGATGATGGCGATGATGGCGATGATGGCGATGATGGCGATGATGGCGATGATGGCGATGATGGCGATGATGGCGATGATGGCGATGATGGCGATGATGGCGATGATGGCGATGATGATGATGATGATGATGAGGAGGAGGAGGAGGAGGATGATGATGATGGTGATGATGATGATGATGATGATGATGATCGTGAGGATGAAGATGATGAGAATGACAAGGATCACCTGACGAGGATCACCGAGACGAGATGAGACTAGACGAGCCGAGACCGTACTTGCACTACTACTACGACGACTACTACGACTACGACTACGACGACGACGGCTACTGCTTCTACTACAACTGTAGACTATAGACTATAAAGGCTAGAGTGTAGGGAAGGGGGGGGAAGGGGGGGTGGCAGCCGGGGCAAAAATCCGTCGAAGAAGGAACTTTTAACCCAAGCTTAGCTAAGCTAGAGATGTGGTACAAGATAACACTCACAAAACACGCCGGCAGGCCGGCGGATTCAGTAGGGACATATGCGTAAAGAATACGATAGAATCCTCTAGACACGTGGTCAAATTTATATACATGCCGGATGTTTGCTGCAGAGCCGCACCAATTTTCTCCATTCTTCTCTTCCTTCTCGACAACAGCACGCCATGAAATGCTGAGGCTGCACGCCTTGGCCGGCTTTGGGAAGACCTTGGCTCCAGAGGCGACTGCCATCGCAGATGAACTGCTCAGACGCGGCCTGCAGCCATTGGCGCTTGACCTTTGGCAGCGGTTTGAAGGTGTGCAGATGCAACTCTACAATGACAACAGTTCCATAATATGCCTGTACAATCCTGTACTATACATCGTTTATTATATACACATACAGTATCATATATAGTAGGAGTTACAATCGTGGACGCACATTTGCACCGACTGCACGGGGTATACTATCAGCGACTTTTTCTTTGTGACCTGTTGTGTATTCTCAGCTTTATCTGTCGTGAACACATCGTGTTCTCTGAGTCAGTGATTTTGCTGTGCTACTCACTGAAATCCTTTCCCTCTGAAGAGGGAAGAGATACATAACCCTCAATGTGTAGTCTGCTCCCAGTTTAGAAATAGAAGAGAAGCGAATGATTTCTGAATGATGGTTTTCAAACATTTTAGAAGTGATTTGTATCTTTTCAGGATTTTGAGTTCATTTCAGATTCTTTCCTTCGAATGGCAAACTCAGGATGCCAACCAGCGGCTTCCTCTACATGATGCCGCTATGAATGCTCATCGCGAGTTGTCTCGCTGGCTGATTCGCCAGGATCCTTCCAAAGGCAGCTGTGCAGCAAAGGATGCTGAGGGTCAACTTCCGGTCCATGCCGTGTGCACGCGTCAGTGGCTGCAGCAACATTCAGAGGCGGATCATTTGGCATTCCTCGACATGATTTTGCCGCTCTACCCATCAGCTGCACAGATGTCCTTTGACTACGCGGCTGGTGCAAAAGTGGAGCTCGAGCAATGCAAAGCGGCAGACCGTGCACCACCTGATTTAAGGTTCAATTTTGCGATGTTTTGTTCTATGATATGAATGGAATCCAACGTGTCAAAATCTGGATAGAATCCAGAGAGTTTCAAAAGGGCCAAACTAGGACGAGCTAGAAAATGTCTTTTGAGAAGAGGGAAGCTTCGGAAGCGTGGGTGCATTTTGTTCCGACGTCATTGATCTCAGGTGATGTGCGAGAGCTGGGGCCTAATCCGAAGTTGAATGTGCCGTTGGTGAACGTCGCTCGCACGGCATTCAAGAAGTCAGTGGCAAGACTTCTTGAGGCTCGAAGCGATCCCAATATGAAAGCTGCCATTTGCTTTAGATCTTCAATCTTTTGAGGATGCTTCATCACACGATACCACACTATGGTTAACTGAGCAGCGCTAAGATTGCTTCTTGCATGCTTTTGTAGTGAAGTGAAGGTGCCTACTTGCAGCGTCAAAAAATGCTATCACGATCTATCACGTATGAGTTCCATGTTTGTGCATTCCCATTATAATAGCCCAATGCATTCTGATTTAAGAGACAGAGTCTTGAAATCTCTTCAAAAACTTGCACCAAGGAAAGATGGCAGAAATGCCACCAGCTTGTGCAATGCTTTGCAAAGCTCATGCGCTACAACCCTGGAAGTGGTGAAGCTCCTGCTTTTCCACGCCGCAGATGCCAACGAAAGGGATGGGGCCGGTAAGACGCCACTTCATTATGCAGTGGTTTCCAAGTACCATCCAACCGAGCTCATCATGGAGTTGGCTCGCGCGGGTGCACGCTTCACTGAAGCCCCTTCGGCAACATGGCTCAATAAGATCATCGCTGGTATACATACTAGTATTTGATGTGTGACAATATGATATGACATGGTATGACATCATATGACCTTATCAGCTGTGGAGGAACCCCGTTCAAACCCTGCCAAGTTTTGAGGCGAAGCATGGAGGATCTTTGGTCTTGGACGCCTTGAACTTCTCGGCGCCAGCAGATGTCTTGACGAAGTTGCTGAAGCTCGGAGCAAATCCGAGCCAAGGCGAAGATGCCAAGGGCCGCGCACCGTTGCTACTGGCCGTGGACCAACGCAACCAGTTCGCCATTTCGTCGCTCCTGGCGCACAAGGCCAATGCCACTGTGCTGGATGCTGCAGGCCGTTCAGCATTGAGTGCCGCTATGACCATGGCAGCCTGGAAGACAGCGGAGGCCTTGTTGAAAGCTGGTGCTGATCCACAAAAGGGACGTGACAAGGATGGACACAAGCCGCTCTTGACAGCTACGATTGCAGGCTCGAACACGGATGCGCCAAACAAACTCTTTGAAAACTAGACATTGCAAGCACTCTGCAATCTGCACATTCCAGAGATTTCCAGAGTCCAAACCATCACAAATCAAGATGTGTTTTTTTGTTTTTTCGCACATCGATGAAAATGGCACAGACACATTTGATGTATTTGATTTCCTGTTGTCAGTTTTGTCATTCTGTTTCGGCCAGGCAACGCGTCCTTGGTGCGGCATTTGTTGAAGGCCAGAGCCGAGACCTCGGCAGGAGAAGACAAGTTGGGCCGGTCGCCATTGAGCGTGGCTATCTTGGCGAATCGGAAAGATGCTTTGAACATCTTTGAGCAATTTTGAAAATGCACTTTGTCAAATTCTGTTTCAGTGAAATCTCAGATATGACTTCTTGCAGTTCTAGCTTCTCAGCGTTGCAGCTGCTGGCGAATGACAAACAAACCTGTCCAGACTGGTTGGAGGAAGTCCTTGCTTTCTAGAACTATGCACAGTTTCGACATGAGATATCGAGACTCTATAAAGGAACACTCACTGTGCGATACACTTAATTACAAGGAAAAGCAATAAGCTCTGCAGCCCCAAACCTCTGTCAAGCGGTATTCCGCATGCCTGAAGATGAACTGAATGGTCATCATGGTTCAATTCATTCCACGGTGGTGGTGCTCACCGTGTTTTTATGCGCACCCCTGCTTTCATGCTTTGGCCCTGCTCTGGCCGCTTTTGGCCTTGACTTGGGCCTGCTTTGCCTGACCGTTCACACAAATCAAAGCATATGAAATCATCATTGTCACTACTGTGTGGTTATTGATTTCGCCAAGGATGTCGTGGATGAGTTGTTGAATGCACATGCAGACCCAAGCCATAAGGACTTTGCAGTGGAGTGTTGGTAATCTTAACGATTTTTCCAGACTACTATAAGAGGATGAGGATTCTCTGTGCAATTGCCGACTTTCTGCACAGTGAAAATACCATTCGATTATGGAGGCGTTACGAATATGCGGGGGTTCTCCTTCTCTTGCGATATGGTCCGTGACCTTCCTGGAAGTTTTCAGTTTCTTGCAGTTTCTTGCGCAGTTGGCGCCTCCTTGCTCGACTGTTTTGACAGGACAAGAAGATGCGAAATGCATTGCACCATTGCATCCAGCCGAAGCCACATCTCTCATACGAATCTTGGTACAGGTGCAGACACGGGAATCGGCAACTAACACCGAGGTATCCTAAATGCCCATTGCGATCAAGATGAGTGTAGAGGCACAACAGGCACAACAGGCACAACAGGGCACAACAGGGCAAAACGGTGCAAAACAGTGCAACAGGACAGGACTTCCTGGCAAGGTGTGTTGGCAATGTCACAGAACAAACATGTCCGCTGGTTCACAAGTGATGCATACTTTCCTGCACTCAGGAATGCACCCGGCTGCTTGCTGCAATGCTACGCACTCCTGAGGCGCCACTGAGGGATCCCTGATGGCGCAGAGGGATTGAACAATTGTCAGCGTGCCAGGAGGGACAATACTTTGAGAAGATATTCAAGCATCACCTGCAGCATTACAAACAGACTTGTATAAATACATCTTAATACACAAGGGATAATGGTATGATACAAAATATGCAACGTAGCAATTTGGTTTGGTTACACGAAATACAATACAGTAATACTGTATAATACTGTATAGTTTGATTAATTTACATATTATCATCCATTCTCTATTTCAAAGATTGGAGATATGATTCACCGAATACACAGATTACACAGCAGGACTCAGTACGTCATGGTGATCTCACACCGACCCGCTGGGCCTGCCACGCAGGGCCTGGAGGCGGCCACAGCCAAGGACGACGAAGGCTTGACGCCTTTGTTTCTCGCGGCCAAGCAGGGCTCTGGTCGCATGGCGGCAGTGCTGGCAGCTGCTGGGCTCCAGGCGCGTCGATGGCGTACTGACTGTATGGATGTGTATGGTCCATGGTGTTTTGAGATCCTTTTGAGATGTCGTTCGTCTAATTTCAACTTATATATTTCATTTATTTTCACTTGATTTCAAATTGACAAAATGTCCCTGATATTTGTCATGCTTGATGGATCCTCATGGTATTTGATCAGTCTCCCCTTGACAGAACCCAGCGGCCAGGTTCAGATGGATGTGCACCAGCTGTTGGCTCCAAGCTGCGAGAAGCCAGACCTGGATGCCAACAGCTTTTGCTTACCGGATGTGGGGGTTTCCAATGGGGGTTCCCCCCATTTTTCATCCATTTTTGTTTGAGATTGTTCATTATAAACCGTCCATTTTAAGGTTCCCCCATTATGGACCCCCCCATGTATTCTTGTTATTGCAACTGCTCTGGCTTTAAGGTTCTGTTTCCTAATTCATGGTTTTGTGATTTTCTGTGGACTTACTATGTGATACCATAGTGTAGCTGCTCGATTTATCACCATGATCAGCATATAAGAGATCATATGGATGATACGGTCGATCTACTGCATTGACGTGCGCAGACAGCAAAAAAAATAGTTTTCTCTATACATGTGAATACGCACAGGTTGTAAATCACAGTGCACGACGGATCATATATTATCATATTACTATATTATCATATATTATCATATACTCTCATAGATTATCATATATGATCATAGATTATCACATATTACCATATATTATCATAGATTATCATATGGCTGCAGCTCAAAATGTAAGGTCCCGATCCATACCCCGGACCCACAGGCGATCCATACCCCCTGATCCATACCCCCGATCCATACCCTCCGGATCACCGTGTACCGTTCCATACCCGTTTTTTGAGCCATAGCCATATATCATCATATATTATCACATATAACAATAATGTATTATTGCATTATAACTTCTAATCTCATGATATTGTCTTCGTTGTCATGATGCTATAAGTTTCAATATCAATATTTTCAATGGACTGGCCGTCAATCGATTTCCCAGGCGGATGCCAGGAAGGAGTTGGAGCTGGTGGAGGCCACGGTGAAGAAGACGCCGATCCCCGTGCACAAGGCGCCCGTCTCGACCTGTCACAAGTCGCACTGATTCGAATGTAGCAGCATGTAGCAGCATGTAGCAGACAGTCATAACATGTCAGAACCATAAACTCACATAAACTCCGTGCAAGATTTAAGAACTCTTAAGAACTCTTAAGAACTCTTAAGAACTCTTAAGAACTCTTAAGAACTCTTAAGAACTCTTAAGAACTCTTGAACATCCCAAGAGGTGGAGCGTGGATGATAGCAACTGCCTTTGAAGATCTGCCTCAGTGAAAAACATAAGCACACACTGTGATGATCTTCGGCCTGGTGCAAAAAGTGCCTGATCTTTGGCAAAACACATGCAACATATTGCAACATTATGTAAAATACGACTGTAGCAATATGTAAGAATACAAGTAGTTCCCGGGCAAGCCGGGGTCGGAAGTTTCAAAAATTGAAACACCTATAGCTTATAGAACTGAACAGAGACTGGGCCTATAGGATG
>BGPT01003415.1:7566-21377 GCA_003297045.1 Symbiodinium sp. clade C Y103 | reverse complement strand
TGCTATGACATCTCTAGGTCTTGACAGTCAATTGCTATGACATCTCTAGGTCTTGACAGTCAATTGCGATGACATCTCTAGGTCTTGACAGTCAATTGCAATGACATCTCTAGGTCTTGACAGTCAATTGCTATGACATCTCTAGGTCTTGACAGTCAATTGCTATGACATCTGTAGGTCTTGACAGTCAATTGCTACGACATCTCTAGGTCTTGACAGTCAATTGCTACGACATCTCTAGGTCTTGACAGTCAATTGCGATGACATCTCTAGGTCTTGGCAGTCAATTGCAATGACATCTCTAGGTCTTGACAGTCAATTGCTATGACATCTCTAGGTCTTGACAGTCAAGTGCTATGACATCTCTAGGTCTTGACAGTCAATTGCTATGACATCTCTAGGTCTTGACAGTCAATTGCTATGACATCTCTAGGTTTTGACATCTCTAGGTCTATGACATCTCTAGGTTTTGACATCTCTAGGTCTATGACATCTCTAGGTTTTGACAATCAATTGCTATGACATCTCTAGGTTTTGACATCTCTAGGTCTATGACATCTCTAGGTTTTGACAGTGTCATGGCAATTGACATCTCTAGGTTTTGACATCAATTGCTATGACATCTCTAGGTTTTGACATCTCTAGGTCTATGACATCTCTAGGTTTTGACAATCAAGTGAGTTGCTAATCAAGTGAGTTGCTAATCAAGTGAATTGCTAATCAAGTGAATTGCTAACCAAGTGAGTTGCTAATCAAGTGAATTGCTAATCAAGTGAATTGCTAATCAAGTGAATTGCTAATCAAGTGAATTGCTAATCAAGTGAATTGCTAATCAAGTGAATTGCTAATCAAGTGAATTGCTAATCAAGTGAATTGCTAATCATCAAGTGAATTGCTAATCAAGTGAATTGCTAATCAAGTGAATTGCCAATCAAGTGAGTTGCTAATCAAGTGAATTGCTAATCAAGTGAATTGCTAATCAAGTGAATTGCTAATCAATTGGTATTCAATGAAATTCCGTAAAACGGAAGTATAGACTTCTAAACTTCCTTCGATTAAAGATATAGCCTGTAGACCGTAGACACTTGGGCCATGGCCTGTGATGTTCAGAAGGTATTGTCCCAGACATGGACCTGCAGCCAGCCTGCACGCAGGCATATGGCATGACTGGAGCCAATAAGGTCTTCGAAGACGATGCTGGCGAGTACGATGCATTGCTGTTTAAAGTTGACTTGAAGCGAGATGAAATGCGTTTCTACCACCTGCAGTGGCTTGGAATTTAGATGATATGATGCAACTGATCGTGCCAGATTGGTAGAGTTGGAAGATGATTTGTATTGACAAATTGATTTGATTCATACATAGTTACATAGGATGCTTTTTTTGTAGCCCAAATGTTAGACGCAAATGAAAACTAATAATTCGTGCATCTATCTATATCAATTGAGAAGCATGAAATGCTGACTAACAAGTGTAGACAGTTGGCTTTAGGGTTTGGAGGGTGGGAGGATGCCTCTTGGGCCAATTTTGGCTCAAGCTGGCTCCCTGAAATTTATGGGGGGGGGCTGGCCATGTGTCTGTGAGACATCGGAGCACCTGGGCAAGGGCTTCTGGAGACATTGGAGCCCCTGGTGTTCCTCCGCGTGGCACGAGTTACCGTTCCCCCTGGAGATTGCCGCGTGTGGCCTGCATGGCTGCTTTGTTTGGACCGTGGAGTGGCCTCACCAACTTCCGGTCCGTGGACGACCTGCTGGACCACTTCGATGTCGCCGAGGACATTTGGAGAGCATTTGAATCTCAGGTCGGTAGCCCTGGTTCGGACCTGAGACTGTTAGCTGCGCTCCCTAAGGCGGCCCTGATCTCAGGTTGTGGCAATGCAGCCTCTTCTGCTGGCCCTCTTACACCTATGCAGGCCACCCAGGTGGGGTTAGTCTGGCGGCTGGCTCGTCGAGTAGTGGCGGCTCAGTCTGACGTTCGTGAGATAGATTTCGTGGACGTGGACCCGTGGCAAGAATCAGAACAAAGGTCAACAGGAGATACAGGTCGGCATGACAGTGGTGGCAAACAAGTGGGGGGAGTGAAAGAGAGAGTATTGAAAATGAATGCTCTGATCGATCAACAGGACGATTCAGAACTTCAGAGGTTGACGGGTGGTATCAAAGCTACATTGTAACAATGGGATCACCTCCAGATAAGTCAGAGGAACCTACTCCATCCCAGTTGGCGGCATTGCACAAAAAGGTGTACCTGGAGAACCGCGCACCTTATTGCGATTTTGCCATATGGACACCCTATGAAAGGAGGATGAGTCGCATTCAGAAGTGTCGCATATACACTCCCCTAGGAGATGGAACGTACTTACAAAAGGATCTTCCAGGCCCTAGTTCATACACTGCATGGAGGGCATCATGGAATGTATTCAAGGCTGCATGCATAATGCTGAATGTGTGCAGCCTGGCATCTCTCGAGGCATACGCCAAGCAGGTGGAGAAGCTCACCACGCAGTGGCCCCGTTGTTGGGGGCTGATATATCTGGCGGATGATGCAGCCCGCGCTGAAAAGTTGGAGAAGTGGCGCCGCAAGCTGACCATAGAGGCAGCTCAGAGTAGGCAGGTGCCGAGAGACTGGGACCCGCTGAGGCCTTGGTCCTGCATCTTCGTTCAGATAGCGTCCGACATGGAGTTCTGGGCTGAACGAGTTCATCATCCAGCGGCGGCATGGGTAGCTGCTGGAGGGAGAGGGGCGCCGACAGTGGCATCCGAGGCGGCGGTCCTGGAGGTCATCCAGGGAGGTCCAAAGGCTATGGCCCATGAATCCGAGGCCACCCATGGGCAACCGGATTCAAGGAAGACCCAGGCAAACAGAGACCGTCGCCAGGCAAAGCGCAGAAGGCAAGCTGCGGACAGGGAAGAGCTTTCGAGATACAGGTCCTCGGCTACCAGCTCAAATGCAAAGGGAGGCCAACCCCAAAAGGGGAAGGGCAAAGGAAAATCGAAGGACCAGTCGGGCCTGGAATTGTGCTTCAGCTGGGCATCAGGAAAAGGGGCATGCGCCGATGTTCCTCCAGGTGGTGAATGCAAAGGAGCAGTCAAGCGCATCCATAAATGCCGTTTGTGCCTTTCACCCTCACACAGGGACGCCGACTGTAGGTCAGGCTGACTGTTGAGACCACTTTGAAAAGTTGCCGCAGCGGGCCTTCATCACTGCATTCAAGTTTTGCACACAGTTGGAACAGATTTCAGTTTGTGTTGTTTCAGTCAGTCTTGCATGTCTTTGTAGGAATGTTCACTGCATTTCTTGACAAGCTTGATTTTCAAAGTGTGAATCCTGCAGCTGTAACGGCTGAGAGGGCGCCTTCCCCTTTAGCCCATGGCTGAAGGATCAAGGGAGGCGGAAAGTTCAAGGGAGTCGACCCCAGATTTCGATGGGGATGACGCTGAGCCGAAGACGCCTGTTGTGGCGGAGCCGGCAGGAGACAAAGTTGCTCGAGGATCAGGTCGAGATAAAAGTCCTCGAGGACATGTCAAGAAAGAAGAACCAAGCAAGCAGCCCTACGCACGATGCAGCGCAGTCGTCAGGGACTGGAGTTTTGACTGCTCCCGAGTCGGAGACACAGGGCAAAGAGGAGCCTTGGGTGCCGGACAGAGTTGCAAAGGCGCTGGAAAAGAGCAAGACCTTTGACGAGTTTCGAAAGGCTCGGCCTTTCAGATACTTGCACATCTTTTCAGGAGAGAAAGATCAACTTGGTGCTTCAATTGTGGAAGAGGCAAAGAAGGCCAGACTCGAGGTCTATGTAGAGTCACTGGATCGGAAGAAGGATTCAGATTTGAATTTGGTGTCCCACGCCGTGTACGACGAGATAGAGAAGTCGGTATGCGGTGGGGAGTGGGACGGACTGCACTCAGGATTTCCATGCGCCTCATTCTCACGTGTGAGGTGGCGAGATTCTCCTGAAGGAGCTCTACCTGTAAGGAGTGCTGACCATATATATGGGCTGCCGAGAAATACCCCATCCCAGCAGAAAGAAGCTGATGATGGCACCTTAATGGCCGTAAGGTCAGGCTGGTTGCACCAGAAACAAGTAGAGGCTTCGAAGCGACGAGCAGTCCCGGAGATCTCAACGTTAGAGAATCCGCCTGGAGCTGAACACACGGGCTCAGCATGGGATCTCCCAGAGTTGCAGGCGGTGATCGCAGACACACAGTCGTCCTCGGTGGAGTTCAACACTTGTGCATATGAGTCGAAGTTGAAGCAGAGGTGGTACAAACCAGCCAGGTGGACAGGAAAGCTGGAAAACCTTGCGTCCTTGGCAAGGGTGTGCAAGTGCCCAAACTGGGTTCAACATGTGCCAGTTGTGGGAAAGCGGAACACTGAGGCAGCCGGAGCCTATCCAGAGGAGCTCACAGCAATCATCGCCAAGAAGATTGTGGAGGCCTGGAAAAGGATTTTGAATCTGGAGTGGCTCAGGCATCAGATGAAGGAGAAGACCTCGAAGATCAACGAGCTCCAGGTGAAGTGGCTTGAGAATGAAGAACGCCGGAGAAAGCGGGTATACGAGGAAACGGGGCCCTCGGTGACCAACCCACTCACGAAGGAGCCCAAGAAGGCCAAGTTTGACTCCAAGGCCCTGGAGGCAAACGAGTCCGAGGGTGAAGCAATGCCTTCATCATCGGCCTTCCCATCGAGGAAGAGGATCAGAGAGGAGGAGAACGACTTCGCAATTGGGGGCATGCGCAACCCCGCCGTGTCGGTGTCCAAGCTCCACCAAGTGGAGGCAGTGGGCAAGCAGATACATGAAGCATGGCTGGAGTTTGTAAGAGAAAACCCAATTGCACTAGAAGCCGCGATCAACTACGGCTCCAAGGAGGCAAAGCTGCACGAGGACATAGTTCTGAAGTGGCGCAAGCGGCTGGAGAAATTACTGGATGTAAAAGAGCCGGAGGGAGTCACGCTGAGAGAGGAGATTGAATTCAAGTCTCCACTGCACCAGGAGCTATGGGACGCGTGGGGTTCAGCGGCAAGGGACCCAGAGCAGTGCATAGGGAGATGGGCAAGAGAAGGGGCCCCTTTGGGGATGGAATGCAATATACCCTATTCGAACATCTTCCCAAAAGTCGAGGCTGAGGAACCGCTCGAGTCTCAGATGGACATGAGCCAGCTGGAGAACATGAAGAACTACGAATCAGTCGAGACACAGTTGGCCGAGGCGGAGCTGGAGATTGAGAGATATGAACAGTGTGGGTATTGCCGCATTCTGCCCGTGGAAGAGCTACACAGACGCTTCCCACAAGGAACGGCATCGAAGTTGGCGTTGATTCTGAAGCAGAAGGCGGACGGCTCCACCAAGAGACGTATAGTGATTGACATGAAGAGGTCTCAAGGGAACAGCAGAGCCCAGGTCAAGGAGAGGATCATCCTGCCTCGAGCCCAAGACGTCGTTGCCAGCCTCAGAGTCATGAAGGCGCGGGAGCATGAACTCAAGGAAGAGCCTCAGCTACGCTCCATACTGAAGGGAGCCCAGGGATATGAGGAATCAGAGATAGAGTTCTTCCTGGTGGACCTTCAAGACGCATTCTGCCACTTCGGAGTTCACCCCCAAGAGCTTCGTCACTGCGTGAGTCCGGGGCTACAAAGTGGAACAGCTATCCTTTGGATAGCGATGTTATTTGGGTTTAAGGCGGCTCCCCTAGTGATGGGACGCCTAAGTGCGGCGATAGGCCGCTTGACCCAATCACTGTTCCATCCAGCGGCCGGCCAAGTGCAGATATACATTGATGACTTGGTGCTCATCATTCGTGGCTCGAGAGCATTGAGGAACCTTCACATGTCGAAAGTTCTGCACGTACTGGCAGCATTTGGGGTCCGTATTGCGATGCACAAAGGTGAACGTGGAAGACGCTTCACCTGGATCGGAACCACCTTCGATCTGCAGCCGCTCAAGATAGTCCTGGGAGCCCCATCAAAGATGATTGACGAGATAAAGGAGACCCTGAACCAGTGGAGTGGCCGAGGCATGGTGCCGACCAAGGAGCTCCGCTCATTTCTGGGCAAGCTCGCATGTGTGGCTGGCATAGTGCCCCGGTTGAGATGGACCGTCGCCACGCTCTATGCAGTCCTCACCAAAGTCTTGCAAGAGGAGCACTTGGAGCACGAAAGAGCTCAGAAACGAGTCGATAAGCGCCCCAAGATCGGCCTGGTCGCCACCAAGCGCATGGGAACAGCACTGCCATGGCTCAAGGCAGCCTTTGAGTCGCCATCTACCATGCTCATCCGTCACGAGCCTCTGGTGGAGAAGGCACCTGTCTGGGGAGTGGTCACGGATGCGTCTCCAAGAGGTGTGGGGGGCGTGGTCATCCACAAAGTGGGTCTTCGTGCTTTACAAATTTGGGCACCGAAGTTCAGAGGGGAGCCGGTCGTCATCAGGGCAGACAGCTCTGTGGCCCTCTAGATGACGCGCAAACTGGCGTCAGGCACAAAGACGCTGAATTACATCGCGTCAGAGATCGCCCTGCTGATGGAAAGGACGCAAATGCAGCGGCTGATTCCACAACACGTCCCAGGCAAGTTGAATCTGGAATTGGTTGTCAAGACTTGGCAACCGGGGCGAAATGCCGCCAGCGCTGGAGGGGGTGAAGATCCGCCGCACCACCGCGCTGGCTGAGTCCAGCCTGGCTACAAAGCCTCCAGGCACACCGGGGTCCCCGTGGATCCAGAGCATCCCTCACCCCGAGGGCGTGTACTCCTGCCTGTGAAGCAATCGCGGCCTGTAAAATTTGAGCAGGCTGATCTTCCGGTTGCTCCGAACCTCTCCAGTGGGAGTGCATGCCCCCCTGACATGAGATGCTTTGCACATAAAGTCACCTTTACATTTTATATATTGTCCCGCAGCCATTTCGTCCAGCACCATGGATCAAGCCCTGGTCGTGTTCCCGGCATCAGCCTTAGACGGTCCGGCCCCGGTCGAACCGCATCACAACCCAGGGGCATGGCTGCTTTTCCTCCTCATCTTCATGGCGGGCATGCTCTTTCAAGCATGGTTGCCGCGGCTATGCCAAATAAGTCGCTACATGGGCGGCAAAGTCAAGGCAGTGGGACAAACCTGCTGGCGCTTATGGGAGCTACTGTGCCAGCACAACCTCGAAGCACACAGGGAGGTGGTGAGCCACAGGAGCCCAAGCAGATCCATGGAACGAAACAATGGAACGTCAGGGCCTGGGATACGTATGAGTACAGAAAGAACACCCCCACGCTGGCTCAGTTTGACCGAAATCAGAGCACCAGAAGGTCCAGAACGTTCGACAAGGAACGAGACACCGACCTCATCTCTGTGGGGCCCAAACGTCAGGCCAAGAAGCCCAACATGGAGAGATCCAACGACACTAGAGATAGTCAGACAAAGAAGAGACGCCCTTCGTCCCGCAATGGGGGCAATGATGGCAGCGGCAAGCCCGAGGAGATAAAGCTCACGGAGATAAAGACGCCGGCAAAGGACTTGATGAAACAAGTCAAGGATCGCGCCTGGGTCGCCAAGGTGAGAAAGAGCTTCGCAAGAAAGTTCTATGCCCCCTCCACTCTGGCCACCAAGAACACGAAGCGCAAGAAGGTGATGGAAATTCTGAATGAGCTGGAAGTGGAAGCCTTCCCTCTTTCTGTGGAAGGCCTCACGTCCCTGGCTGCCGTCCTGGACTCCACGGGCATGAAGGCGGGAGACCAATATTTGGCTGAGGCAAAGTTACTCCACGTAGAGGCGGGATATGACTGGCCGTTACAACTCGAGAAGCAGCTGTCGATGTGTAAGAGAGCCATGCAACGTGACAAAGGCCCCGAAGTGCGAGCCAAAGAGGTGAAGTTGGAGGACATTGGAGGAGACAAATGGATTGAAGTAAACTCCAACCCCAAGGAGCCGAGAAGGGTAGCATGGTCCTATGCGTGGGCGCTGTTGTGGATGTTGAGGGCTGTGGAAGCAGCGCAACTTCAAGCAAGCGACGTGGTGGTCAAAGTGGAGGAACGAATCGTCAGGCTGCACGTGCGGCGATCAAAGACGGATCAGAAAGGCTTAGGAACGTGGAGGACTCTGAAGTGCTGTGGGAAACCCGCTTGCACACGGGACTGTCCGTTCTCCATTGCCATAGAATCCCTCAAGGACCTGAAACGACCGGAAGGGAACAGCCCTCTTTTCCCGGATAATGAAGGGAACCGCGTGTCAAAGGTGCACATGGTGACGTCCTGGGCCAGACACCTAGATCAAAGTATGTCAGGGCACTCTGCAAGAAGGTCAGGTGCCATGCACTATGCAAGGAGGTCCGTTCCATTGCAGACCATACAATTTTTGGGTAGATGGCGATCCTCAGCAGTATTTCGGTACGTGGAGGAAGCCTTGACAGAGTTGCCCATGAACATGGTGGCGTGGAACGAGACCCCGCTAACTGCCCAGGAGTGCAACAACTCACAAGACCTGGCAGAGCGCAAGGCCCTGAAGCCCAAAGCCAAGTCGACACGCAGAGACGTCGCAAAGCAAGAGAAAAGCTCAGAAGAAGCACCAAACCCCATCACCAATGACGAGACAAAGGAGCCCGTGTACGCCATATCCAGGTCACGAGGCAAAGTCATCAAGCATGTGGTGGGACAAGCGGCATGGGGAATCCCCCTGGACAATTGGGCCACGCTGTGTGGATGGAGCTTCGCCAGACGCAACGTCAAAGTAGAACTCACCCGGAAGCCCACCAAGACAGCTGTGCTATGTCTAAAATGCCGCAAGATAAGGGACGAGCGCGACGGAGTCAGTGGAGCAAGAGAGTGGGCGCACAATATAAATTTGAAGGTGTCTGGTGAGAAAGTCGTACATTAGCCATTGGAGGCAAATGTCTGATCTGACAAGATCAGATAGCACAGGGCCAACATGGCACCAGACTTCTGCCATCCCGCAAAAGTGAGTTTGCTGTGCAAAGGTGGGAGGGTGGGATTGCAAATAGACAACTGGCTGAACAGTTGTTGTGAAATACCACAGATCTAACCTAGGGGAATCTTTTTTGTCTTGATATGTTGTAAACCTGAACGCATGCGAGGGTACCCCGCCGGTTGCTGTTTTTGATCTGGCATGAGGGCAACAACTATCCATTTCCTTTGGGCGTTTACTAGCAGGGACAAAATGCAAAAGACAGGTAGGATCAGGGAGGGTTTGAAGCCGTTTAAGCCAATTCAATGTCCACACACAGCGACAAGTGGCACTCTGAGGCTGGTCTATGAAACCAACAAAGATTTGTATGTCCTTTTCACACGATGGGGTGAGATTGGCGAGACGGGCATGTTCCAGCGCACCCCAGCAGCAAACAAGGAAGAGGGCATGAAAGACTTCTGCAAGGTCTTCAAGGAAGCTCAACTTGACAAGAGCATTTTCTATTTAATATTTGCCTGGATTTAGTCTTTTGAGTTGCATTTTCCCTCTTGAGAGCCTCTTTGATGCTCAGCTACTATGAGAATCTTGGGACCGTGGGACCTGCGAAGGAGAAGACTGGCAATGTTTGGGATGCGACAGGTGCGACCTTCGAGAAGAAGCCGAACAAGTACCAACTGTTGAAGCGCCGCCGTGCTACAGCTCGAAGTGAAGAGATTGTGCAGCCGTTTTGCTTGGGTGCCAATGCCAAGAGCAAGTTGCCCCACATGGTATGGCGCACAATTGACAGCATTTGTGACTTACCATTTGTGTCGTTTGTTGTTTTTCAATGTTTCTTCGTTGTTTTGCTAGTTTCAGTGCTCCACCGTTCGTTGCTGTTTTTTTCGCCGATTTCAGCAGCCTTTGCAAGACTTTGATGTGATGTTGAAGAGGAATCCTGCAACCTCCATTCAATTCAATAATTCATCATTTTTGCCGGTTGATTTTCAGTTGTAAAATCCGGGCCGAAACGACCTCATTGATTTCTTGTATATAAATTTGAGATAATTTGAGTGTATCTTACCATGTACAGCATTCAGATTTACATGCCCATTGGCTTGAGTCACCAAGGTGATCCCAGCAACATCTTGCAAGCAGTCAGGTCGATGGGCATCAAGACTCAGTCTATGCCATTTGGAAGTTTGTCCAGGGCCACTCTTGATGAAGCCAAATCTCTCTTGGGAGACATCAAAGTAGCCATTGAAGAACTGCATCTCGGCAGAGAAAAGAACACTGGAAGATTACTGGAAGTATCTTCACGTGCGGCTTCACGTGTTTCATTTTGACTCCAGATACTCCAGATGACTCCAGTTGGAGTGGCTGGGATACGGAGTAGGCGTCAATTGTCAATTGTCCCCTGTCTACTCTAATCCCTGCATTCCCCACAAGTCTCTCAATCTGTACCAAGGAAGGCGCAAAAAGCAGGAAGGAGCATGAAGACGGGCTTTGCAAAAGCTGAGGAAGTCCTTGAGGCTTCAAAGAAACGTAATGAAATCAGAGATACTTGGCAGATTGGATGATGTACATTCAAATACGGATCCAAACACTGCAAACACTTCTATTCGTTCTGTTTGTTTTTCTGCGGGTCTGGTCTCCAGTTAGGAGAAGATCTTGGAACTGTCGTCCCGATACTACGAGCTGGTGCCTCGTGGGGCTGGCACCACAGAAGTGGCTCGACCCATCGAAAACGACGCCAACTTGGCCAAGGAGTTCGAGCAGCTGCTGAACCTCACTGAGGTCTGGATAGGGTCAGCTGCTGTCAGCTGAGAGATCTGTTTTCGAAAGCTTGGGTATTGCGAGTAAGATATGGAGCGTATCATGGCAAGTCATGACGTACCTACTAGTACTGTTCATTGGCAATCAGTACTATTCATGACTGTTCTCTGCCCCACAGTTGGGTGATGTTGTATGAAATATATTGAAATATCATTGTGTTTCATTGTGCTTGCTTTCAGCAGCAGTAGATGAGAGATGGCATGCTCATGCATTCCAGGTCCTGGAGGGTAAACTTTTAAATTAATATTTGATTGATATTGAGATTGCCTCTCGAATGAAACTAGTCTCTGCATATGTCATCTACACAATTACAACTTATAACTATATTATATACTCGTACTATTATTGTAATAAATTATATATCCTTTATGTACAGTATATGTATATTTATCTATATGCACATCGCCTTTGATTAAAGCGTCTTGGAATAACCTCGGGTTCGCGTAGTGCAGAAAGTCAATGCTTGCTTTCCAGGCAAGTGTTGGTATCCGAACAGCTTTGGCGGCACAACACCAGCGGAAGAAGGAGAACCCCTTGGACTACTGCGTGCGCTGTATGGGAGTGGCCTTTGAACAGGTAGCTCGTATATCCAACCAAACATATCCCAAACAAGGGAGATCTGGGATGTGGGGACGGATGAACTTGGTATGAACATGCATTTGAAATCATGTTAAATTTGATGAGAATTGAACTAGCTTGGATCTATTCCGGATACTGGATGTGCTGTCATGCTATGGCTTCCGCTTTTTTGAGAATCTCAACTGAGGTGAACCAGGAATCATCTGAGTTCAAAGCGCTGATGGACTACATGTGCCAGACATCAGGTGGATCGCCACCTAGGGTGGCAAAGCCAGGAGATATACCTGAACAGTTCGGGCAGAAGAGGCGCAACGCTTTCCTCGGAAATCGCTCGCACGATACAGTGACCGCCATCTATCGGATTTCCCGAGAGGGAGAGGCAGAGCGTTTCAAGGATACTTAGACTCAATTGAAAAGAAAGAGAAGACCTGCATTGGGGGAGTCGGTGTTTGCTGTCTAGTCCTTTGGTCAAATGTTCAACATTGTCTAAGTTGGGCCAGATAGGCTTTCATGGAACAGAAATCTTTCAGAAATCACTTGTATACTTCCGAACTTTGTCCTGTCCAAACTATTTCTCATACGGCTAGAAACTGATCCATTGACCTGGTTTGGAAGGAAACCCATCATGAACCCCAAAACCAGCGAACTGATGCTCTTGCACTCTTCGTGAGGACTTGGGCAATCGTCGCCTGCTTTGGCATGGCTCCCGCCGTTCCAACTTCATCAGCATTCTGTCCCAAGGTTTGCGTGTAGCTCCACCTGAAGCACCCGTGTCTGGCTACATGTTTGGAAAAGGCATCTACTTTGCGGACGTCTATTCCAAGTCCAGGGCCTACTGTGCCTCAGGCAATGGGGAGGCGACTTACATGTTGCTTTGCGATGTATCTCTGGGAAATCCTTATCCCAGTCATCAAGCGCACTACATGGAGGAGCCACAAGCAGGAACCAATTCGACCTGGGGCGTTGGCCAAAGCCACCCATCTTGGGAGAATGCGTGCTACGAGCCGGGAGGAGCTCAGGTGCCAGGACCAATGAAAGATGGCAGAGGTGGTGGTTTAGGTCATAGCGAGTTCATCGTTTACGACCCGGCTCAAGTTCGAACCTCGATCGCTTTTTGTATCTTTTAAAGTTACTTTCATTCATCTAACATATCTCATATTACTAGTGTATTGATGTTCATCATGGATACATGTCCAGGGACAGGGAATGATACGACCAGCCTAAAATAGTTACTAATTAATAGAGTTCCTTGAAGGACAGATTGAAACGTATCAAAGATGTGATTTTAATTACTTCAAATGCTGCTGACCTTTTGAGAAGGTCACCAAAGGCCACTTGCTTATAGTGCACCCATTTTACATGTACAGTATATATCATAAGTTTCAGTATAGACTTCCCTGCACAGCACAACATGCTACAACCCAGGAGAAATTTGTACATGCTGATCCTAGATTCTTGCATTGTGACCACAGCTTTGGTCTCATGAGAGGTAGCATGGTAGACCATGGTGGCATGACAGGCGAAATCCATCGAAATCCCATGAAATCGTTCACCAGGCATGCGATACTTGGTGGAGCTGAACAATTTCGAGAGCCCTTCCGAGAAGCATGCGCGTGAAGTGGCTGAAGCTGCTGCCCGCGGTGAGGCTCACCCTGCCAAGAAGTTGCGAATGCCAGAGCCAGAGGACTTAAAAATTGGGAGCCGATTTGTCACATATTTACTTGGATGGATCTATCTATCTAGGTCACTTATATATTACTTGTTATTGTTGTGTTTTAGTCTGAATTCAAAGGACATTGTGCATTGATTGTTCGTACAGGAGGAAGATGAGGATGAGGATGTGAACAGTGATGATGACGAAGATTCTGATGCTTCCTAGAAGCTTTTGGTTGAACTGCAAAATCGCCCAATTTGACTTGTACAGATTTAGTCTTTGAGGGAATTGCACTTTTCATTAGAGAGCTGATGGATGCTTACCATCATTCACAGTCGACTAGCAACTTTGCCTTTGAGCAACAAAAGGGTTGAATCATAATAACATATAATAATCATTAAGAAAAACAAATCATTGAAAATCAAAACATGAGCCGCGTCCAACACTCCTTTTTGCCAAATTAAGAATTGAATCTAAAGAAATTTATAAAAACAAAATTACCAAAAAATATAGCTATAAAATTCTGCACATATTAATTTAATAATTAAAAATATATTATACGATTAATAAATATTAAATATATTATTGATAATTCTGGTTTTTTGCGTAATTTGCGATTTATTATTATGAATTCGGAATATAATGTTTTGGGA
This sequence comes from Symbiodinium sp. clade C Y103, assembly GCA_003297045.1. Lineage (NCBI taxonomy): Eukaryota > Dinophyceae > Suessiales > Symbiodiniaceae > Cladocopium > Cladocopium sp. clade C. The sequence continues at coordinate 7,783 of BGPT01003415.1, read as the reverse complement.
TGAATTTTGAGGTAAATTATTAAAAATATTTTAATTATATATTTATTTATAGTATAAATAATTATATTATTTAAATTATATTTTTATAATATTTTTTTTATATATTATTATTGTTAATATATATATATATATATTACTACTAATATTACGATATGGGTAGCCCAGAGCTGCCGCGCGCAAATCGCGAGGGTCCGAAATCCCCAAATTCCGCCACTTT
>BGPT01003414.1:26930-39056 GCA_003297045.1 Symbiodinium sp. clade C Y103 | reverse complement strand
GGGAGATGCTGGCCGCCTCCGAGCCACCAGCGTTGGATTCACGGCTATCGACTCCTAGTGTGAGGTGCAGGGCGTTCCATGCGCGTGAGGATGTGAGGTTGTTTTTCCTAGTCTGAAGGTGAGATTCGGATACTTGCCAGTGCAGTATAAAACCAGAAACAGCTAGATAGTCTAGGGACTAATAGAGGAGTGAAGGGGCAAAAGAGGCGATTGGTATATAAAATTAGGATTGAAAGGCTTGACCGGATAGGTAGCTGCTTCATGTTAGCATGAGAATGCTACCTCTTGATTTGAGCCGAAATGTTGAGGTTAAGTTCACTTCTTACTGCATTTTATGTTGTGCATGCTCCCTCTCGGTTGAAAATGTATGAAGTGCATGAAACCTTGTAGAAAACTTCCTGCTGGATTTTGGGAGGACTGTACAGTGAGCTTGCCGTCCAATTTTACTCTCGGCTATGCGCTGAACCTGGGCTGTACAGAAAACAGGAATCATATGGAATCATGTAAATGTCCTCGCATCATCGAAGTGAACCCTTCGCTTGAATGGAAGGGCCCAAAGCAAAAGGCCAAACACAAAGGCGTCCCCATCCCAAGCTGGAAAAAGACAGGCTGAGAAGGTGCGAGTCAATCCGCACGCCCCCACAGGACTAAGCACTGCAGAGACAACAGAAGAAGCGAACCAGCTAACGCAGCCGGCAAGCCTCGGCAAGGACAGCAGAAAATTGGAAAACTAGTGATACAAGAAAGTGCCCCTCAGAAGTGGTTCAGAAGTGCGCCGCAAAGAAGAGGAACAATGCCAACGCGGTTATTGCCCAGGATCAGCGGCCAACAAGAGAGCGGCAGCAGGACGAACCACATCAGCATCCGTCGGAGAAGCGAGTTCAGCCCGCCGACGAAGAACCGCCCTGGCTCGGAAGCGTCGCACAGTGACGCACAGTTCCTGCATGAGTTGGGTGAAGCAGGCTGCAGCATCCTCGCCCTCTCGAGCCGCAGTGGCCCGGGCGAAAAGCTGGAGGGTGTGGGAAGCAGAGCGAGACCAAGCGCCTGTGCTTTCGACAACAAGCGGCTGGAAGCGCACACCTTGGCTTTCACAAAGCTGGGCAGTGTTCAGGTGGTTGGCCTTGACCTCGCTGTAAGAGTCCGCAGCAGCACCAACTTTGCAGCTGGCCTCACGCAAGCTCTCCGACCGCTGGGGCGCTGTAACAGCAATGTCAAGTGCGGTGGGAAGGCTGGCGAGGCTGGGTACGAACACATCAGCAGGGCGGCGTCGCGCAATGCCACGCTGGGGGAGGAGCAACCCGGGTTTCTCCCGCTCCGGCTGCAACCCAGCCCTGTCGGCCCATTTGAAGATGACGTCCCGGATGGCATGGTGGCGCAGTGTCCTTTCACCCCCGGCAGCGCAAGTCGCCGCATGGAGGGAGAGGCGATCCAAGATGCCGTTGCACTGCGGACACCAGGTGTCTTCAGCTGCTTCTGGGATGCCGAGACGATGCCGGAGCTCCGTGACGAAGGAGGCTGGCTCCATGCGCAAGACGCCGTGTGGTCGCGCAGCAAGGAAAGCACGTGCTCCTGGAGCTGCTTCGGAAAGGAGGAGGGCCCTTTGTGTGAGGGATGAAGCTGCCAGGTGGGCGTCCCAGCTTGCGGCATCCAAGGCCTTCGTGAGCTCTTTCTGCTGTTTGCCCCAAGCAGCTGGCAAGGTGACATGTTGGCTGGGCGGGAGGTGGTTGTTGTACATGGCCAAGGCCGACCCAACTTGGGCGGAGGTGAGGAGGTCAGCCTCCGAGAAGTGGCGGTCAAGCTGGGCACACAAAGCACGGCTCTTTCCAAGCGATGCAAGGTATGCGGCAGACCCATCCAGTTGGGTGGAGCGCAGCCCAAGCCCAGCTTGGTCGAAGCTGCGGGCTGCTTGTTGCCATTGCACATCACTGGGGTGAAGACCTGTGAGGCTGCTAAAACATGCCCGCACATTCTGGTCAAACACCTTGAAGCCAGCCAACTGGGCGCAAGGAGGGGCGCATCGCATGCTGTGCACCATCCTGCAATGGCCGCCACAAGAGCGAAGCAGGCGAAGGCCAATCTGCGGATCGTCCAGGCCACCGATGGCTTCAAGGAGTGGTTGGGCACGTTGGCGTGCCCAGACCCACACACGTCGTTGTTTACGTAGTAGAGGGACAGCAGCCCCAAGGAGTTCAAAGTTGGCTTGCACCCGGTCATTGCCATCCATATCCAGCAGCAAGTCTTGCGGCAGGTGAGCCGCCAGGTTGGGGCGGCCGTCGGCCCCCAAGCAAATCACTTCAGACTTGTCCAGGTTGAGGTGAAGCCNTATCCAGCAGCAAGTCTTGCGGCAGGTGAGCCGCCAGGTTGGGGCGGCCGTCGGCCCCCAAGCAAATCACTTCAGACTTGTCCAGGTTGAGGTGAAGCCCCAAGGCAGCCGACTGAGCGTGGATGTGAGCCAATGCAGCCCCGACAGAGGCAACGTCTCCAGCAATGACCCCATCGTCCAAATAGAAAAAAGCTAAGTCCAAGGGTCCGCGACGGAGGTCCAGCGCCAAGGGATGCAAAGCGCAAGCAAAAAGTAACGGCCCCAGCGGGTCGCCCTGTTGCACCCNAGCTAAGTCCAAGGGTCCGCGACGGAGGTCCAGCGCCAAGGGATGCAAAGCGCAAGCAAAAAGTAACGGCCCCAGCGGGTCGCCCTGTTGCACCCCACCGGCAGACATCAGGTGCGTGTTGCCAAAGTGGAGCTCAGAGTGCTGCTGGTAGCACCAAGTGACCCATCGAGCGAGGGCGGGAAAGCAGGAAGTCGCCGTGTCCAGGACGACTTGCCGGGACACCAAGTTGAAGGCGTTCTTGAAGTCAAGCTTCACGAGCACTTTGCCAGGCCGCCCGTTGTTGCGAGCACACCAGGCACGTGCGGTATGGACGGCTGCTTCAGAGCCGCCAGGAGTTGCGACCCCAAGTTGCACAGGAGCAAAGTGGTGCTGAGCGTCCTCCCGCACCGCTTCCATGAGACATTTGGCAGTCAAGCGCCGAAGGACTTCGCCAACGGCAATGGGTCGCACACCCCCATGCGGCTTTGGGAGGGCAACCAGGCCAGCGCCAGCCAAGCTGGGGGCAACAGAGGCACACGCTTGGCCTTGCGCCAGCAAGCGAATCACACCGCAAAGTTGCTGCAGCACAGCCTCAGTGGAGCCAGCCGTGCAAGCTTCCCGAAGATGTTGAACTCGAAGACCAGACGGGCCAGGAGCTGTGTCAGGAGGAAAGCTGCGCAGGGCGCGTGCAACTGCATCAGGTACAACTTCAGGTGCCAAGGGCTGAGCAGCCGAGGAAGGGAGGCTGGGAGGGGGTTGGACGGTGAAGAGCTTGGAGAGCCTGGAGGGTAGTGCTGGTTTGTGGGCAAAGCCCTTGTGAAAGCAAAGCGTTGCAGGCCTTTCTGTCAAAGCCTTCTCGCGCCAGGGCGGTGGCGAGAGTGCGCTTGGTTTCCGCGGTTGGCTGTTTGCCTTGTGATTGGTGGCTAGGTTGGCCACGGGATTCCCACAAGGTTCTTCGTTCACCTTGCTGCCAGCGCTGGAGGCGGTCGAGGGTGTAGGCAGTGCTGGCTTTGAAGTGCTTGCGGCCCCCACGGGGTGGAATGCCGAGCACGCACCTAGGCAGCATCAAAAGTTCCTGCCAGGACTGGTCATCGTTGTGGTGCACGACAGCAGCCAAAGCTCTGGCAAGAGCCTGGCTCCACAGGTGCCGGGCATTGTGCGGCACATGGCGGAGCGTGGGCGTCCCACCTTGCTGGATCTCCCGGAAAGTTGGTAGCTGTGGCGCTTGCTGGTTGGTTGTTGTGGGCGGAGGAGCCACAGCGCGGAGAGCCGGGTGGCAAGTGGGGTGCACTCCATGGCGAAGAGACACGCTCAAGCCACATACCAAGCAGCGCGTCCGCCCTTGTGCTTGGAGCCAATCTGGTGGCACATCGCCCTGCAAACTCCCCGAAAGGTGCGCGTCGATGTGGTGACGCATGCTCATGTGGTTTGCCCAGCCGCGTGCCCGGTTGGAGTCAGCACAGGGGCAGGATGCGACTGGGCAGAAGACACGTGCCAGAGATGTGTGGCCGCTATCCACTTCCATGGCCGCCTGTTGTTGATCCGGGCTTCTGCTGGAAACGGAGTCAGGAGGGCCTGGGTGGGACGCCTCCCCGACTCTGACGCCGGCAGACCCACAACGTCGGTACAGCCGCTGGCCCCAAGATGCACGCTGCTTTGGATGCAGGTGTCTGCCAGCGCGGCGGGGCAATGAGGCAGATGGGCGAGACCAGAGCCCGAAGACAGGAAGGAAGGCCGGCAGGTCGACTGGGCCGGCCCAAGCCCGGTTCAGAGCCAGAGTGAATTGCCGACGCTCCCGCCGTCCCAAGGAGGAGGCCATGACGAAGCCAGTAGAGGAAGCAGGCTGATGCGTCGGAGGCTGCCACAGCATCCAAGACTTCACGGATCCAAGAAGGAGCAGAGCGAGCCAGCCAGGCGACGGTGCCATGGCACGTCAGCAGCAGCAGCAGGCCCCAGAGCCAGAGGGGCCAGCCAACTCCGACCCAAGAATGCGGAGAGGGGCAGCCCCCCGCCGCCTGACAAAGAGGAGCTGGGCAAGAGAAGGCCGGCCCTCCAAGCAACGAAGCCCACCACCGCCACTGGCGCAAGATAGAATTCCAGTGATCTGCGCTTTTGGGTCGTCTTCCCAATTGCTGGAAGGAAATGCACAGGCCGGTGGTGTTCTACCAGATGAGATCAAATTGCAGTGTCAAAGTCCTGATAATCATCATGCAGTCCAAAGAATACCGGGTGAGCTTCAAGGGCTGCAATCGCCAAGGAGTGAGCTTCCTGCAGTTCCTTGGTCAGATCTTGNTGCAGTCCAAAGAATACCGGGTGAGCTTCAAGGGCTGCAATCGCCAAGGAGTGAGCTTCCTGCAGTTCCTTGGTCAGATCTTGTACAGCTGGTACTTGATTGGAGGCTTGATTGGAGGCTTGCATTGCAGCATGGAGGTGGCCTTGGATTGCTGTAAGGGTGTGCTTTGACACGGCTTCAAGCGAATTGGAATGTCTTTCACTTAAAGGTGAAATTTGGACAGTTGCTCGTCCATCATTCGTCTTTACAGGCGGCATTCTTGACACTTCTGACACTCTTGGGAAGACACTCCTGGGACACTCGTGGGAGACACTCTTGACACTCCTGGAAGACACCCTGGCCACGCTTGGGAGACACTCTTGGCATGACACTTGGCATGGCATTTTTGGGAAGACACTCTTGAGAAGACACTCCTGGCATGACACTCTCAGCATGACACTCTTTGGAAAAACCTTCTAGGAGACAATCTTGGGAGACTCTTGGCGTAATAACACACTTGGGAAGACACTCTTGGGAAATACTCTTGGCATGAAACTCTTGGAAGACCCTCCTGGAAGACACTCTTGGAAAGACACTCCTGGGAGACACTCTTGGGAGACACTCTTGGGAAGACACTCTTGGGGAGACCCTCTTGGGAGACACTCTTGGGAGACACTCTTGGGAGACTCTTGGGGAGAGAGGATGGCGCGAGCACATGCTAGATCTTCTACAACATTGCTGTAAAATTGACTTCCGAAAAGCATTTCTCATTTTCATCCTCGCGTGCCAGCCAAATCTGTGAATGATGGGTGTCAGTATGGTCTACAGCATGGTTTGCCTGAAGATGAGTACGGTTAAAATCTTCTGCCACTTCTCCCCGTTGGGTGCGGGTGGAGAAGTTTGGCACCTTGACAACCGTTTTTCAGGATTGTGTGCGGATGATTTGGTGCTTGCACATTTATTCTGATTGCTCTGCCGATGGAATTGTATCAACTTGAGTCTGCGGATCATCTTTCCTTTGTTGACTCATTGACTCGGGGTACCCTGGAATTCTGGGTGCTATGTGTGGCTATCGGCACCACTTCTTTGCAGACCTGTTCTGAGAGCTGGGCGTTAGGTTATTTCAATTTTGGTTTCCTTAATGTTTCCTTCAACTGACAAGTGACACAGGCCTTGTGCCAGCGTGCGCTTATTCCGAGCAAAAAAGTGCCAGCCAAATCTGTGAGAGCCTGCGCAATCGAAAAGCGCATAGACATGTCGGAAGCGAACTTTTACACGAGACTTTACAGGAAAAACCTTTAGTTTGGAGACGCTGTGGGAGGGAACAGTTGGACGTGTCACAGAGGACTTGCAGGCGCGTGGTGCATTGTGTTTACAAGCTTTCAATGAGCTCAACACAAGTTTACGGTTTGTTCTGGGAGTTGGATCATTTTAGCTGCTTGCTTTCAAAGATTTGCAGTTGTGTATGGCGGCGCCATGCCATGTGAATAGGTGCATCAAAAGCTGTGCAAAGGTTGCGAGTTTTGGTTTGCAGAGCCAGCTTTTGCATGTGATCAGACTGCACTGAAAGGCAATGCCAGGTTGCAGTCTGGGCCAGGTGGCAATGTGGTACTGCTTCCAAACAGAAGCTCAGGACACATACATTGTTCTCACGGGAGCGCGATCGTGCGCACGCGTTCTGCGCGTTGAGTTGTTGGAAGTGTCATCTGGGTTGCTACTTTCACTTGAACGACCCGAAAAGGGGACTTTGGAGGGAGAGTATTTCCAACAAGAAAGTCAAATTTCCAAGCATTACAGGCCCACTTTTTCCTTATGGTCTTCATGATGCTGATGCTGAGGCAGTTAAGCCAGCACTCTTCGAAAGATAATTGCCTTATTCCAGCAAGCAACAAACATGTTGTGCGGTTCACAGTCACCAAGCAGCGTATTTTTTTGCTCGAAATTAGTGCACTCTGGCACAAGACCTGTGTCACTAGTCAATGAATGAAGCTAAAATAGAATTGAGACAAAAATGAAACGGCAGAGCCGCTCTCAGTACCGCATCGAGACGAAGCAGCAGCACTAGGATACAATTGGTCAAATAACGCTCCCAGGATAAAACAAGGATGGTGAAAAAGCAGGCAAAAGGCAAAAGGCACCCTCACCATGGCAAGCAGCGTGTAACGGCACTGCATGCGTGAGTGTTGCGTGCTTTCCTCAAAACGCTTGCCAAAAGATGGTTGTGGTTTGTTTCCAACTTGAAACCTTTTCGGAGTTTCTGAAGAAACCGTCAACTGTTAAACGCTTGTCTCTTCTAAGTTCTGTGGTGTTTTAACAAAAATTTGCGATGCGGTGCAAGGTTTCCATGAATCCTTGGATGAAACCAATCCAACAAACTTTCCAAAGTTCCAGTGTTGTCTTGTCTGAACACTTTTGAAGTGAGATCACAAAGCGAATATGGTTTTGGTGATGCTCTGTCTCTAGTGGTGGGATGTGTGGGCGCCTCATGCAAGTTTTCGAAAATTCTTTTTTCAGCTGTTGGGGTTATTCGTTCATGGATGCACGTCTATTGCCCGTTTGGATCCTCCTGGTTTGATTGATTTGCTGGTTTTGATTCTACAAGGAATTGCAAACCGATTGGGAACCCGAGCATCAGCATCTTCGGGTACACCGGTCCCTGCCGGTGACGAGTGGCCGGAACCAGTCCTTGCAAGTCTGTGTTCTGTCAGAGTGATTGCATTCGTCTTGAACCTGGTCACAGACATCACAAATTCAGGATTCAGTTGAAATGGCGGTGATTGATTCCGATGCTGTTTTTCAACATGCTTTGTCACAGAGTTCCATGTCACGGTGAATTGCATTTGCCGTGGGAGGTCGGTTTTTGGAAACGGTTTTTCGATCAGAATGATGTGTCACTGGCCTTTTCGAAACTGCGTGACGGGAGCTGTCATCTGTTGTTGGTGCAGTGAACAGTCTTGTTTGGCTATGTGCACCGAGCGTTGCATCCACAATGTTTTCATGATTCACATAGATGACTTGGTATTTTTTTACAGGAATCTTTGACTTTGGCAAGTTTTCCTAGCCATGGCCACCAAGTTCACTGTCAGTTTCAGTGAACTGAAAGAGGATGGACATTCAATTTCATGTCTCGAATGACGCTTTGTGAAGCTTTTCAATGGTTTGATCAGCGGTCCAGGACCAACTAGCTACAGAGAGTGCTTTGTCTTGCTTCGATCGTTTCCATGCGACATAGGATCCCATGCGATGCCTCAATCCAAACGAGGACAGTTCACAGCCTGAGACAGTTGCAGACGCAGAAAGCCAAGCATAACAGAAGTGTGATTGGTTTAATTTTGTTGTGCGCAAGAGGGTGGACATGATGTTTGCAGTGAAAGAGTCGGCATATGGCTTCACCAGCATTCTGTGCAGTGGCAACATGGCAAAAAGTCAGCCGCGCCACAGTTGGGAGTTGGACAGCGCACAATGAACGACAGGAGGAGAAATAGTTCGGATGGTTGAGTCTTTTACGGACGCTGGTTGGTCTGCAAACCGTCAGCACCGCAAGTCAACGATGTTTACGAGCAGCGCCATCCAGTTTGTCAACGGAAGTGCAACTTTCGCATTGCGCATCCTCAAGAATTCCAAGCGTATAGTCTCTCTTTCTTCCGCAGAAAACGGGTTGCACAGTATGGTTTCAAGATGCTCAGATGCCACCTATATCAAATGTTGCTTCAGTTTCTGGCGTATGAGGACATTGAACTATTGAACTGCAAGAAAATTTTAGTGACAAATTGGTGGCCCAGCAAGGTGTCAGACGCATCACGCACTTGAGTGCAAACTACTTTGGACCCAAGGCTTGGTTCTTTCAAGAGAAGTTTCAGTCAGTCGGCCAGATTCCCACGGAGTGGAATTACAGTGACATCGGAGCGAAGCCTTTGTCAAGGAGCCGCTTGCTTGTGCTTCTCAACCAGGTTGGAGCCGTGGACCTTTTGAAATTGTTTCCAAAAAATGGTTGGCAAGCAGACTCTCAGACGGTTGACAAAAGCAGTTCTTTGAATGGCAGCGGTTTGGGCGGCTTGGGGCCACTTGCCCAGATTTGTGCAGATGCCACAAAGATGTCAGAGTTGCAGAAAAGTGTGTGCGTGTGTGCGTGGCGCTTAGAGTTGCAGAAGTGTGTGTGACGCTTTGCCGTTATCACGTGCGGAGTGGTTTGCCATTGCGTCGATTGCTGAGGCACGTAAAAATCTTCATCTGAAACCTGGCTCCAACATTGACTAAAACCTGAAGACAATTAACCCCATGCAAAAAAGTGAGTAGGATTGATGGTTTTGTACAGCAATGCGAGGTGCTTGGGCTGCTTGGCGAACAAATCACGGAAACAAACAATGAGTTGAGCACAACGCATGACTGTGTGACAGGTCTGCATCACGCTAAGGGTGAAAGCGGTGGATTTCTATGCAACAGGTGGGATTGACGCGCGAGGAATGGGAACATTTGAAAATTTTGGAACGTGCAAATACTTGTTTGCATCCCAAGCCATGGGATTTTCTGACCGTTTGCGATTGGTCAGACAACGTGCTGGACAAGGACAAGCTTATGCGAAGGATCAGAATAGTAGTGAGCAAGAGTGATGACGAGATGGACGTGGAACAAGATGTTACTGCGGAATCCACGAATGGTCAAAGTATGACTGACATGGTGGACGTTACAAAGAAAACAGGAAGGTTGCTTGCGGCTTGGAGATGTTCGAGGCGCAGATGTGATTCAGCGCTTGGTGTTGGAGATGTTGCAAGGCTGTGGAGATGGTGTGGCCGACATTGTGCGTGCAATGTTTCGAAGCAGAATTTCCTTGCTGTTCGGTCAAACGGGGACAGCGGCAGTGGACCAAAATGGATGGGCAAACACAGACCGATACAATATGGTCTCTGGGACGTATACCGAGGATGAATTTCAATTTGTTTCTTTCCTGGAAGTGTGGCGTGGCAATGTCTTCCAGGATGCAACAGTGAAATGCACAGGGTGCGCAACGCCAACCTTAAGGCTTCAGCATTGCAGGGAGGAGTGCGCATGATTTGCATTCCCATTTGACAGGATGACACAGCGCAAATCGAGACGAGAAGCGCAGCAAGTTTCATCCATGCACGCATGAATCTATTTGTGCATTATTCAGGCAGTCTTGGCTGAAAAAAGAACGCTGCCCGCTTCGCAGCCAGCAAACACCTGCTGATTGCTCAGCTACTGCTGCCGCCGGCAGCTTGCATGGGTGGAGACCCAAACTGCAAGGGACACGGGCTTCGCACCGGACTGTGCCCCGCCCACCCCATGCTCTGGTAGGGATTGGCGCATTCTGGCGCTTGGCCAGAAGCAACAACGTGCTTTGTTGTGTGGAACCGGGACAACTCAATGACATGTGGACGCCTGCAATTCAGCTTCCATGATTGAGGGTGGGTGGTGTGACGGTGTGTACCAACGGGATGTGACAGATGATGTGGAATTTGGTTCAGATGAATTTGCAACGCTGGATGACCATGGAACTGAGCTTGACATGGAGGCTGATGTGCCAGAAGATGAGTTTTGGTGCGACAATGAAGATCAGCTGCAGATTGATAAAGTTCCAGAAATTCTTTGTTCCGGCCTTCCCTTGGAGTTGGCTGATGAGATAGAAAGCAACAGACTTCTGGCAATGGGTGTCTTGCAAAAGCGTAAAAAGCCACCTGACGAGCCACCAGGGACCGCTACATGCGCAATACCATGCATGGAAACGTGGTCTCTTTCGACTCTTTCGACTTAATGGGAGGAAACAAAAATTTGAGGTTTGTTTTTCAACAGTCAACTGGGACGCATGGACGTACATGGAGGACACTGTGGAACCTTCTCTCGGATCCACGCTCCACATCCCATCTGCTGAATCGATGTGTGAACTGCTGAATGATGCATTAGCTTTGGACGAATTTCGTGACTCAGCAGCAGAAGTGCAACAGCTGGTTTTGATGGTTTCGGACGCTGGACAGCCTGGGCCTCCAATTGCCCAAAAGCAACAAAGTGCATTGTTGACATGTGGACCCCCGCAACTCAGCTTTCATGATTGAGGATGGTTGATGTGTAGCGCCAAATGTTCTGATTAGTGAGCAGCTAGTTGATCTGCAAACCGGTTGGAAACCACAACTACATGGCGGCAAGACCGCACTCATGCCTGGAGTCACGCATGCAGCATGCATAACAGTGATGTGACCTCATGAAACCTATGTGGAACCCTGTGAATGGAACATGTGAAATTTTGAGGCTCCGCGGCTCGAGACAGAGCGCTCAGCCGCTTCCCAAATTATCCCAAATTTGGATTTGTGCATCCATGCGTTGTTAAAAATTTTTGAAACTTGCGCTGGTGTAAAAACAATTCATAGCGATCAGGCGGCGCACAAAAATGAGAAACCATTGCGTGATTCTTGGCGAAAAATGTTTGTTCCAACAAATTGCCAGACAATTTTTGTGCGACATTGGACGGTAATGTTTTCAATTGAGCATGTGGGTGATGTTGATCCAGAAACAAGTGACAAATCAAGGTGGGGATCAGTGGGGTTTCGCAGTATGTATGTGCAACACGCTGGGGTTGAACAAGGTTAAACAGTCACCGAACCCCAAAATCGCCAAACAAACTGCCAATTTGTGCAGGGTTGGAAAGCGTGGGGATTAAAACCTCTCCCAATTTTTTATCAAACAAAAACAGGATGGAGGCACTGGGCACAAGCTTTAGCTAGCCTCTCTTTCATCCCGCTGTCTGTATGCCCGGTTTCACGGATTCATCCATTTGGATGGAAGCGTTCATGAAATGACAGCTATGTCTTGTAAGCTCGGCGGAGGTTTCCCGCAGCGTAATTTCACCAACAAATCTGGTTGAACTTTCAAACAGGTGGAAGTTATTCAGTGAGTTTGATTTCAAACAACAGACTCAAACCAACTTCTCTGAAATCTGTTATCATCAGAATCTTGCTTTCTGAAATCTGAAGATATTCACAAAGGAACGGAGTTCACACTTTTCACAACCAATCANAAACCAACTTCTCTGAAATCTGTTATCATCAGAATCTTGCTTTCTGAAATCTGAAGATATTCACAAAGGAACGGAGTTCACACTTTTCACAACCAATCATTTCAGTGAAATGTTTCTCTGGGAATTGCCGTCAATTCTACGTTGATCTGTGGCATTTCACCTCAAGGGTTGTGGCGTGGAGGGTTTAAAACTTGTTTTTCATTCAAGCAAGTTTCTTCAGCGAGTCGGGGGTCAATTTC